>SEYY01012430.1:0-17500 GCA_009176605.1 Armadillidium nasatum
AACTCAGCCTTTTACCTGCAGGTGCTCAAGAGATTGAAACGCCGGGTCGCGCGCGTGAGGCTGACATCAAAGACACTGTCAAGCTCCACCATGACAATGCCCCCAGCCACACGGCATTCATCGTTGCCAATTTTCTGGCCCGGAGCAACACCCCAGGTGGTCACCCAGCCCCCTTACAGTCCCGACTTGGCTCCGTGCGACTTTTTTTTTGTTTTCCTGACTGAAGAGAGAACTGAAAGGAAAGCATTGGGAGTCCGTGGAAAACATCCAAAAACATGTCACAACGTTCCTAAGAGGCATTCCCGTCGAGGAGTTTCAGGGTGCCTTCCAGGCATGGCAGACACGTCTCCGCAAGTGTATTGATGTTGGGGGAGAGTATTTCGAAGAATTTTAAGCATTTGTACCGGTAGCATCAAGAAGTATATTATTCCCAGCAAATGCGCATTACTTTCATAATGGACCCTGTATACCTTTGATAAAATGTAAAATGTATTTTTAATAGTATAGTTCCAATTCACCTATAAATTTGGATAGAGGCTGGATGACCCAGTCTAAATATTTTTTTCATTGGTCAGTTGCCAGATATACTACCAAGAAGATATTTTTAGTTCTAATAACCCAAGGTAAAATCCATAATATTCTGGCTATTTATACCTATGTTATAATAATTAAAAACTGCCAAAATCCTTCCTATTACTCAAAATACTGAGAATATCCTACTTCTGAAATCAATTATATTTTAAAGATAGCCTAACTTGATATTTCTATATTTTTTTATAACTTATTTCTACACTTAAATTTGCATATAAATAAATCAAATTCAAATTTCAACTCCACTCTGACCACAATTTTCATTGTGACTGACTTGAAGAAAATGACTTCATTCATAAATTGATTTCACTTATATATATATATATATATATATATATATATATATATATATATATATATATATATATATATATATATATATATATATATACTATATATATATATATATATATATATATATATATATATATATATATATATATATATATATATATATATATATATATATATTATATATATATTATATATTATATATATATATATATATATATATATATATATATATATATATATATATATATATATATATATATATATATATATATATATATATATATATATATATATATATATATATATATATATATATATATATATATATATATATAATATATATATATATATATTAAGTATATATAAAAAAATTCTTGATTACAGAAAATAAAATTTTCATAATTTAAAAAAAAATAAAAAAAATATAAAAAAATATTCATTTTAAACTTCGAAGTTCTCTAACTCTAATCATTGACCATGATAGAAGTATTAGCTGTTATATCAAACTTTGGTATCTTGTAGTAAATCGTCAACATAAAAAAAATATACAGGCAATAGCGTACAATCTTCATGCATGGCTCATATAGTAACAAAAAAAAATTAATGGTGGTTTAGGGCTATTTATTAGAGCTGCCGCAGATTTCTTTTTACCAACAATCTGCGTGTGCGTACGCGCCTATTCCGTGTACATCAACATACCCACTACTACGCCGTCATGCGCAACACGCATACACACACACACACACACACTATATATATATATATATATATATATATATATATATATATATATATATATATATATATATATATATATATATATATATATATATATATATATATATATATATATATATATATATAGGCAAACGGTATTTGCTGACTGCTCTTATAATTTAATTATTAAAGAAATTAGTATCAACTCCGATTGAACGTACCTAGGGTAAGTGTGTTTTGGTAGGCAGGTGTAAGTAGGGCCTTCTTTCAGCTAGCACGATCGAGAGTATTCGCAGGGCAAGAAAACGTAATTTTGAAGCTGGTGCTGTGTTAGGAACGCTATAGAAGAGAAAAGAAACCGGGTAACAAAATGTAAGTCCAACGACTTTAAAAATAGCACTTGTAAATATTTGAACGAATTTTGGTCACAATGTGAAATTCCTTCCTTACCTTGCGTCTTTAACAAAAGAATGTATTAGTCACAACACCAAGAAAACAAATTTGAAGAGCCCTATGCTAACGTCTGGGAACGCCGAGGAACAGGTCTATCTACCAAGATGGCTGCGTGAGAAAAGGACAGCGTGATTCACCGCAAGCTTCGGCTTCGCTGGTGAAAAAAAACCAACGACGTGCTCTAGCGAAAAGTCTCCAAAACTCCTTAGAGGTTTTAACATGACGTCACCGTTGGTAGCCGCTACAGTGTAATGAAATGATTTCTGAATTGTATCACGAAGATAAAAGTAAATTTAGTGAATTATTGATATTGTGCGAGTGAAGGAGTGTTAAAATGTTTAGTAAAAAAGAAATGGCAGAAAGTATTTAGTTGAAATACAACTCGATGGTATGAGCATAGCCAAAGAAAGTCAACATACTAAGCCTAAATTTCAAAAGATTTTTATTGAAAAATTTTAGTGAATAGCTTGAAATCTTTAATCTCTCATGTATCTTGATATTGTCAGCAGCATGAATAGGAATTTCAGATAGCTTGAAATACTTCGTTATTTTTATTTGTAAATTTTTTTTAATAATAAAAACGAAAGCTTGGGTAAAGATTTTCATTTATTTGTGTATAAACATAAAATGTATTCATACTTAATTTGTTAAACAATTGATGAAGTCACCAAGTCTGGAAAATGACTGTAATAATAATAATAATAATAATAATAATAATAATAATAATAATAATTCACATAGCCTTCTTTTTTTTTTTTTTTCATTACACTTCTAAAACGTAAGAGGTGTTTAAAAACATTCTCGCAAACTCTTTGTAGAGCTTTCTTCAATTCGTGCAATTCAATTTTTCTTAATTATACTTGGAATGAAGACCACCTGAAGCGTAGCGTCGAAGTCGCACAATCTCGTCTTACAGATGTTTATGTTGGCGTGGATATGTATGGAAGAAATTTTTATAAAGGAGGAGGTTTTAACACTAATAAAGTGAGACTTAATTGTTAAATTATCTAAACTGATAAATATTATAGATATAATATTTTTATTTATTTATAAGAAATTTTTTAAAGGAGGAGGTTTTAACACTAATAAAGTGAGACTTAATTGTTAAATTATCTAAACTAATAAATATTATAGATATAATATTTTTAATTAATTTATTTATATAATTTATTTATTTTTTGATATTTATTTATTAATTTAGTTATTTTTTGCCTTACTGAGATTTTAATTTGGAATAATAAAAAACCTAAATGCGTTTATATATCCATCCATTCATATAACTTACAAAAAGTTTGTCATAAGGCTTTTGAACTTAGAAAATGCAACATTTCGGCTGCCTTATTTACTCAAGGTTGGACTTACGAAGTTTCAGGGGCTCAAAATTTCTTTTCCAACGAGAATATAATGTGGAACAGTTTAGAACCTTTTATGCAGTATTCACGGGCCATCATCTCTTTCTATTACGTAGTCATTTTGTCAAGGTTCCGGTCGCAACATGTTTCGGAATGGAAGGTAATTGCTTTTATAATACTATTACTGCTACCAGTTCCTTAGTCTTATAAAAAAGAAAATAGTTTAAATATTGTTCAGTAGTGAAGTAATATTTTAAAAATATTCTCAACGACGGAAAGTATCTTAATTTAATGAAACAACAAATACAGCCGATTTGGGAAGATGTTTGTAATTTTTGTTTTAGTGTATTTTGTATATTTTTTGTACTTTGTTTTACATCTCTTTTCGTTCTTAAAACGTTATTTTAAAAGGCAAAGGTTCGTAGTCTTCAACTTAATTTTACATCAATTTAAAGTACTGTCACTATTATTAAATGTTTTGTAGTAAGGTGATGTATTTGTTTTATAAACGAATTAATACTCGTAAATTGTTATTCCTAATAGATTTTTTAACTTTCTTTTACAGGAGTTTCGGTCGAGCTCAAATAGGACCAGTTTAACAAATGAGGCCTACAATGGTGGATCCTGCCTTTCTGTATGAGTGGACGAATTGACCAAAATAAAGTAAGTTAAAAAACTGAAGAGATGTTAGAGTTACATGAATATATTGGATTATTCTGATACTGAAATTATTTTTAGGCTACTGGTATGTCAGATTTCAATCACAAATATTACTGAAGTCACATTTGCTTATAAACGTAGAGGGACCATCAAATATGTCGCATTTACCTTCTTACACAAAGTCACAGGTGAATGTGGAGACGATGAAAAGTCAGTTTTAGTTTATAGCTATTTATGAAAAATAATTGATTTATGCTTTCGGAATTTTATTTTTTTTAAATTTAGCAACGGATTCGTTAAAAGAAACTAAATATTATAACTGCCAAAGTTTTTTAACCAAAGTATTATTAAATAACATCTCTACATAATAGGCCGAGTAATCGAGGACATTTTATACTTTTTACTTTGTAGAAAAGTAATTATGGTAGCAGAAAACTCTGAAGAGAAAAAGAGAGAGGGTGCACCCTTTGATGACTTGGCCAGTACAATCTTGTCCCACAATTCCAAAGATGAAAAAAATTCTTGGTCAGGTGAGTAAATTTTTTTTGCAATTAATCTGAAACCATATAATAGTCTCTAAGCCTGTATACTCAGTAATTTGATCCATATAACCTGTTAAAAGAAGCAGTGAAAGTATAAAATATGATAATCGACCTTTTTACTCATTATTACCGACAGTTTTGATCCTTTCTAATGAAGAAAATTATTATCTACAATAAATTAGGCACATTTTAAGAGGTTTTTTTTTTTTTTTTTTTTTTTGTATTTATAGGACATTTTTGTTACCAGTCATATCAGGATGCTTGTGTGTTTTTAAACTAGTTCCTCAGGTACCTGGCGTTGTTTTCTTTGGTGAGGTTTCTATTAGGCATTTCTTTCCTTAAGTGTGTTAAAAATAGATGTCTAGTATTCTTAGTTTTTAAAAGAGATTATCAGCATCAAAAGCGTGTTTACAATTTCAATTTGTTAATTTTAAAGATTTTATATTTTTCAATTTTTCACTTGGTGTAATAAAGATAAGCAGAAAAATTACTTTAAATGCTGGAATATTTAATAACCTACAATAATTCTACAATACGTTCTGTTATGTTTTCAGCTACATTTTTTATAAACTTAATTAAATTTTTATTAAATTTTTTAAAAGTATTTTTAATATATTTGATCTTAAAGGTTTCCTCTTCTGTCTTGATCAATTTCAATTGCCTCGAACAAAGCCTTGAAGTTTCCAGCACCAAAACCCTAGAAAGGAACAATATATTTTCACTTATCCATTTAATAAAATATAAATAGGTAAATTTACAGAATTTATGAATCTAAATTTTAGATTGTGTGTGTGATGATTATAGAGATTAAGTAAAAACATTTACAGTGAATAATCCTAACATAAGTTAGATAGTGTTATTGCAAGTTTTGAAATATACGCTTTTTCACTTTTAACTAAATTCTTTTAACTTAATTCATGTGCTTGTGAATATGTATCTGAAGATTTAAATACTGGAAAGATTCTATTTCTAAAAGAATGATAAGGCATTTGACATTAATTATTATTAATTAATATGCGAATGTTCTGCATATTTTAATACAATCTACAGTATATCTTGTAAATCTGGATGAAATAAAAAAAATGTGATATATATATTCATGTAGCTTATCTTTATCAAAGGTCTGTAAGTGATGTAGGAAAGATGAGATTATGCATTTATTATTTACTAGAATTCAATATATAGGAAATTAAGAAAAGTTTTTTTTATTAACCTAAGAACATTTCATGTTTATTTTCTTCTAGTCCAATTTAGACATGGTTCTGAGAAATTAACTGTAATTAGATACAAGTTAATCTTTGTATTCTCATTAGAAATCAATAACTGTATGCATTTAGTGACTGAGAATCTCGCCACTTGCTAATAGTTTTATAGTAAGGTGGTCTTTGTAGCTTTATAGAAAAGTGACTCTTGTTATATACTTACGTTATGGTTATGCCTTTGAATCACTTCCAAAAATAGAGTTGGTCGGTCTTGCATATTTTTTGTAAATATTTGTAGGAGATAGCCATTGTCATCGTAGTCGACCAAGATTTTGAGTTGTTGAAGAACACTCAAATCTTCCTGAATCTTAACTGGTGATTTTCTGAGCTTCTCTCTTAGTTGTTCATAATAACTATCTGGAACAGTTAAGAATTCCATTCCTCTTTCTCTCAATTTTTTTATCTGCCAAAAGAAACATTAAATTTTTAGTATTTGATAACTTTAAAAATTATAAAATTAATTTTTAATCTAACTCAGTTAAATTGATATTACTTTACAGAAGTTAGGAATGTAGCAAGTACTAAAACTGAAAATTAATATTCAAGTTAAAACGGAAAAACTTTTTAAAAACTAAGATGTTTTAAAAATCTTATGTTTCTTTTTATTCTTACCGAAGAAATGATATCATTTGAATTTAATGCTATATGTTGTACACCAGCTCCCCCATAATAATCAACATATTCCTGAATTTGGCTCTTTCTTTTCCCGGGTGCAGGTTCATTTATTGGCATCTGAAAAGAATACAAAGTGAGCAGTACTGATCATTAATTTATATTTTTAACCGTTGAAAAATTGTTGACTACTTTACCTTAATTGTCTCTTCAGAATTTGTCACAACAATTGATCTTAAAGAC
Organism: Armadillidium nasatum; assembly: GCA_009176605.1. Taxonomy (NCBI): domain Eukaryota; kingdom Metazoa; phylum Arthropoda; class Malacostraca; order Isopoda; family Armadillidiidae; genus Armadillidium; species Armadillidium nasatum. Next base: position 6,727 of record SEYY01012430.1, read on the forward strand.
GAATATTCGGTGTGAATTTGACTGTCATCAATAGACCAGAACCGATGAAACATGAGATGCTTTTCATACCACTTGGCCACATCCTCCATTTCCAAGTCAGGCTGATTACCAACAATATGATCGATGAATTCCAGTCCTGGTTTAGGCCTAAAATAAAATATTAGCTTAATATAAAAAGTGAATAAAAACTGAAATTTGGTTTAGGAATGTAGGTGTATATACTCACAATACATGTATTAGTGGATCTGGTGCCTGTATTGGTTCTTTAAACCCTGGAAGAAAAGACCCTTTATAATTGCAACGTTCCACGAAAGTATGAATCGTATCTCCATACTGAAAAAAAATAAAAATCAATTACTGGAAAATTTTATATTAATTCCATATGTTCCTTCTTATTGGCATGTTACAGACCGTTTGAACTCTTCCGAATCGTACGACTCCATCTTCATCCTTTTCTTCCCAAATATCTTTCACAATAACAGCGCCTCTCTCTTTAGCCATCTATAAATGTAACATGATAGTTTGTATTAATTAATATTCTGGGTTACGAAACATATTAAATGGACAATATTTTTTTTGACTCTTTTCATTATTAAAATCATTTGAATTCATTGTTTTTTCATTATTAAAATCATTTGAATTCATTGTTGACAAGTATATATTTACAAATCATTAAAACTATCAAGTTGAGCCCTTAGACTTACTTGCATTATACCGTCTAAGTCTTCTACAGAAAAAGCGATATCCTTAACCCCATCTCCATGAGTCACCAGGTGATCTCCCATTTCATGATTGCCAGGATTTAAGGCAGATTCGAATACGAATATAATCTGTTGGATATGAATATTACTAGAAAAAACTAAGACAAAGAAATAAGATCAATAATAATAGAACTTTAGACTCACCCTGTTTTGTTTCACAGCATGGGAACAAACTTCTCTCGAACCGGTTTCCAAACCTCGATACCCAAAAGGCTCAAACCCAAGTCGCGACACATAATAACTTGCCGCCTGATATATATATATATATATATATATATATATATATATATATATATATATATATATATATATATATATATATATATATATATATATATATATATATATATATATATATATATATATATATATATATATATATATATATATATATATATATATATATATATATTATATATATTATATAAATAATAATTAAAGTGCAGTATAAACATGATAAAAACCAAGGAAATAAAACATTAAAATAGACTTAAAAGAGGAAAGACTGTCCTTCTGAAAGACTTCAGATTTAATATTTTATTTTCTTGTATATATATATATATATATATATATATATATATATATATATATATATATATATATATATATATATATATATATATATATATATATATATATATATATATATATATATATATATATATATATATATATATATATATATATATATATATATATATATATATATATATATATATATATATATATATATATATATATATATACATATACATACATGCTTAGCATTTCCAACCCAAAATCTTACGTGATCAAAGTGTAGGAACTTTCCAACCTCAGGCTTTGAAAAAATAAATAAATAAATTTTGTGATTATAATAATTTTTATTTATTTATTTTTATTTAATCACTCACAGTAAGAAAGTAAATTTATTTTTCATCAAGAGACACTTACCTTTGGGCCTTTATCTGTGTATGATGTCTGAAAAGGAAAAAAAAAAATATATATATATATATATATATATATATATATATATATATATATATATATATATATATATATATATATATATATATATATATATATATATATATATATATATATATATATATATATATATATATATATATATATATATATATATATATATATATATATACAATTCTTTCCAACGTATATTTGCCCATACTTTTTGCTTTACAGGAAGCAAGTCATTGATGAAATATTTATTGTATGTGTCCAGTGTCTTAAAGAACTATTATTTGTTAATTAATGAAGTTTTATGCCCCATTTTATCAATATTTTCAGTACTATCTAATGTGAAGCAGTTCTTCCTCAGAGCTGAACATTAATCAGGTTTTATATATTTGTATCGTATTAAAAAATTTTAAGGATATAAATATACAATGATAAGTTTTCCAGATTAGATAAGTGATGATTTAGATTTGATATCTACTGTTAGTAATTAACAGCTGACACCTCGTATGTTAGTACCTTTATTACTCGGTCTGCCTTAGTATTTTCATACTATTCTAATTTCTCAATATAATAATATTAATTCCTTTAACTTACTATTACTTCTAATTTCTCACTATAATAATAGTAATTCATTTATCTTAAAATTAAAGTCAGCTACAAAATTTAAACTGAATGAAGGAATTTGAAATTTAGGGACGGCTAAATATTGAATAATTTTGCCATCTCATTTTCCAGGACTTAATAACCAAATCGAGGATCGTGATGTTCAATTCTAGACCCATATATCTGCATTGAACATTTGATGTGGGGGGTAATGTTATTTTTAACTATAGATTTAAAAAAAAAAAAAATATAATTGATAACAGCTTCTGAAGCCATTTAAAGAATTAGGAGGTAAACAGACAATATTACTAATCTGAAAGTATCAGCTAGTTTATCATTTGAAGTATCTTATTAAACATTTAGAAGTGTTTGAAGACAACTCTTAAGTGTAAAAAACGTACAAAATAATTACTTGTTGCTAACTATGACGTCTTAACTATTCATAAAACTTATGCTTTTATAACTCAAATTTCGCAAGCTTATAATAAGTGACAAACCGCGAAAACGTGGCATCAAGTATTCGTAATCAAATTTATTATATGATTATTATGTATAAAATTTAAGCACATGTACGAAAGAAAGTCCTAAAATTGTTAGCAGTTACATGTAATTTTGCAATTGCTAATCTGCTGAATTGCCGTAAAGAAAATCGATATGTAATATGAGCGGGCTTCAAACATTTTTAAAAATACGGGAGGGTACGACAAGGACCAAAAATTATTTTAAAAAATCATAGAGGTCATAACTCAGGAGAAAAATTTTGGACTAGGTGTGGGTTGTAAAATACAGGCAAGTACAGATCTTTAACCGAAAAAAAAAATTGTGTCAACCATGCAAAGCTATTTAATATTGTTTAATTAAATACAGATTAAATAAAATTGGTAAAAGTTAAGTTCTGATCTTCGATATATAAAAATATCGATAAATCAATGCAAATAAATTTTTTTACATTTGTATTATTTAGCTTTCAAATTTTTTTTTTTTTTTACATCACTATCACTCACGGGCAAAGCCCTATTCAAGGAGGGGGTGTTATGCCAAGTAATTTAACTACTACTATTGTTATTCTAATTATTATTATTTAGTTTTCTAGCGTACTTAATTTGACTAAAACCTGAACGATCGACGTTGCCGTTTAATTAATGCAGGCCTAACCGATAGATAGAACGTTGCCGTGAAATACAGGTCTACTGCCATATTACACCATATATATATATATATATATATATATATATATATATATATATATATATATATATATATATATATATATATATATATATATATATATATATATATATATATATATATATATATATATATATATATTATATATCATATACCAACATGTAGAATAAATTAAACATATCTTTAACATTCATCTTAAAACGAAAAAGTATAATATATCACTATAGAAAGGAAATTACTAATACTATCGAAATTTTAAAATATAGATTAAAATTGAAATTTCAAAATATCGATAAGGTCAGACGACTTAACCTAAGCCAATTAAATTTATCAACTTCAAATGTTCATTGTATAGAATATGAATTGTGAAACCGAAAATTTTCATTAACTAACAGCTAATTACCATTATTTAGATAATTGTAATAGTACACAATTATATAAAAAAAAACTAGTTTAGACATATATATATATATATATATATATATATATATATATATATATATATATATATATATATATATATATATATATATATATATATATATATATATATATATAGGCACATAAAAGTAGGAAACTAATAAATTAAAAAAAAAGTGCGCACAAAAAATTAATAAAATAAAATAATAGTAATTTAAAACTATTTTTAATATGAACACTTACCATTCTTAAATGATATTAAAAATACAGGATTTATTTAAATAGCACAAAACAATAAAGCTTATATTAATATCGAAAATTAGTTAAAATTATAATAACAATAACTAATAATAACTTTATAATTGTTAAAATTGAAGATTAATTTATTAAGTGAAAAGACTAAAAAAATTCCGGTTTCGAACTTCACGAGACATCTACTCGCGGCGGCTGGAACAAATCAAGTGGTCAGGTACTTGGTTAATTCTATCTTTTCATCATTGGTTAGTTGTAGCTTTTTATCACGTTTTCAAGGATATATATATATATATATATATATATATATATATATATATATATATATATATATATATATATATATATATATATATATATATATATATATATATATATATATATATATATATATATATATATATAGAGGTGGGCATAAGCGCAACTGAAATCGCAAAGGGCAATTTGTGCTTTAGGTAAAAAATTTGTGCTCAAAATTTTTAAGAGCGCAAAAGCGCAAATTTGGGCTCTATCTAAATATCTGCTTGAAGAACACAATGCCCTTAGCCTACTTAAACATCGCCGTTGTATTTCCGACACATTAAACATCTTGGCTACTAGGGATGTTTCGAAAGTTCTTCGCTGGTCCTCTGGTGCCAAGGATCCATTTAATAAGACACTTGCTAAAGCACAGGCTTTGTGAAATGCACAAAATAGGAAAACTACAACTGTTGCGAGAATCAAGAAGGAGTTGAGAACAAAGCTTAAAACACCAAGTATTACTCGCTGGAACTCCCTATACGATTCTATGAAAGACCTGCTTAAGAACCTTGATGGTAGCATCGACACAAATCAACTATATTTGTATGGAACAAAAGCCTTGTCTTACAGTATTTAATAAAACTGAAAAGAGGTAACTGCTGAGTACATCGAAATAATGACGCCTATTTATGTTAGGCTGGATATGTTGCAGTTCTATTGCCCAGCCTCTTCCTCCTCAAGGACAGTCTCGTGAAAATGCAACGAGAGGTGCAAAAATTTAACTATGCCAAAAACTTAGTCAACAACTTGCTAAAGCAACCAAAGCCAAACATAGGGGTAGAAAAGGGCATTGAACCGAGGTTCAACAGTATCTTTGATGATTTTGATTTGCATTATGGCAACAGCCCAGCACCTTCACTTCAAACTCGGAGTGGTACGTAGGTTAAATGAGGGGAAGTACCCAGCTGTCAAGATGAGGATATTGGAGGAAATAAAGTGTAATATTGCATCGAATTTTACTCCTCCACATCAAGGCACTGAAGGTGATGGGACTGAGTCTGAAATGGGCCTGTTTAAGGTGAACTATTTTTATAATTTGGAACAAACTTTAAGTATCTCCTGTATTATATATATATATATATATATATATATATATATATATATATATATATATATATATATATATATATATATATATATATATATATATATATATATATATATATATATATATATATATATATATATATATATATATATATATATATATATATATATATATATATATATATATATATATATATATTTATCACAATACATTGACATAGACATAATGTTTAAAAGAAACAAAAAAGATTTGAGTTCTTGATACCATTTCTAAATATTTCAGAAACTGAAGTCCCCATATATCCAGCAGACACCTCTGGAGGAGAAGTTGGGACAAAACTTGGATAGCTGGGCTGCAGTAAATGTCACCACAGTACTCCTCTCACTAGGAGCCTGTTTGCATGTGAATACCAGAAGGTCTGGGTGGACTTGTTTATTAAGTATAATACCCCATTAGCCAGCTCAGCGGACATGGAGAGGTTGTTTAGTCAAGGCTCTAACATTCAAAGACCAAAGAGGGTAGCCATGGCATCCAGCAAATTTTGAAAAATTTATCTTTATGGAAGGGAATATGACCCTGTTCAGAATGTGAGAGGAGAGCTACGAGGAGGAAGAGATCATAGATAATTGAATAAATAAGATTGAATCTTTCTCATTTTTTGTTATATATTTGCATTTTTCAAAAAAAAAAAAATAATAATTCATCTTTACATACTTACGCTCTATTTATTTATTTGCTTTTATTTGTTTATTTATTTATTTATTTATTTTTTTTTTTTTTTCCTAAATTTGCACTTTAAAAAAAATTTTATTTGCGGACTAAATTTTTGAAAAAATGTTGGCTTTTGCGCTGGGGCACAAAGTTTTTCCAATTTGCGCTTTTGATTTGGCGCTCTAAAGTTTAAAACTGCGTGCCCACCTCGCAGATATATATTTATACGATATACTCTTATATATATATATATATACGATATATATATATATATATATATATATATATATATATATATATATATATATATATATATATATATATATATATATATATATATATATATATATATATATATATATATATATATATATATATATATATATATATATATATATATATATATATATATATATATATACAGTATTGGGAGGTTACTGAAAAGGATCAAGTCCTTCTATGTAAGAATTATAGGTGGATAAGTTTGTTGAGTGTGATACAGAAGATTTATGAAAAGGTGTTAGTAGGGACCGACCGGGGCTGGAATTTGGCCGGGGCCGGGGTTCTGGCCGGGGTTTCCTAAAATTTGTAAAGAGGTCAAAAGCACTGAAATTTTAGGTTAAGAAAATTAGATATAATTTTAAATGAGGTTTATTTAATTGTAAGGAAGTATTAGAATAGCCAACATTCACTTAAATTAATGATTATATGCATTTTCTTCGAAAAAATTTCAAAAAATTACAGTTTTGTATAGTAAAAGTTTAAAAAAGTACAAAAATTAAAAAAAAAAATTTCTAATTCATAATAGTAATTCAACAGGTTTACTTAGGTAAGACCCTAAGGTAAAGTTTGAAAAATGTAAAATATAAAATTGTCAATATAACCTGTATTTATACATATCATTGTTATTTTATTGCTATGTATCAAACTTGTATCATTTAGCTACATTATTTCAAAATTATTATTTTGTTTATACTTTCAGTCAATATGGCTAAAAGATCAGCTTCTGCAGTATTGGAGTACTTTACAATGTTTCAGGATAGGCTCGAAATAGCTAAATGTAACATCTGCAGTCAGAAAATTAGAAGAGAACCTCCGGGTGCCACAAGTAAAAAATTTTCAACCAAATCTTTATGGAGTATCTAAAATCAAAACACAACGATGAACATTCACTAGCGGAAAAGGAGTGGTCAAAAGAAACAGAAAAGGAAAAAATCTTAATTTTCTTATATTTTGTTTGAAATTTTTTTTTTATTATTTGACTGATTGAGCTGAAATTTTCAAGGTTTATGCATTTTTTCACGAAGTTCTGAGTTGATTTCGAGCATTTTTTTGTCTATAACTGTTTGAAAGTTATTTAGACCCAAAGTTGAAAGAAAATGAATAACTGGGTCAAACCACTGGTCCACATGAGCTGAAAATTTAACTGAATAATCTCAGCCCCTATTTCTTGCATTGGTGGGAATAGATTTTTGATATCACGTCTAGATAAAAAGTTATAAGCACTTGAAAAAAAATTTGCAAAAATCGTACACTTCTGGATGAAAAAATTATCTAAAAAAAAAAAAAAAAAAAAAAACGCTATCTACTAATTTTTTATTTGTGGATATTGTTTAGAGGAGGGACAGGGCAATAACATTTATTTAGTGCATTATTAAATGCTATTTGTTTGAATCGAGATATAGGCTCTCAAACTTTCGAAATTTTTGAAATTTTATCAAAAATGGACCTTTTTGAAGGCTATATCTCGAAACCAACGAATCGCATCGAATAAAGTATATAGAGGAATTTGTAGCCCCACCCCTCCTTTATACATCCACAAAAATAAGAAATGTTATAGTTGTATTTTTTTTTTTAATTTTTGAAAAGGTGGATTTTTTTTCAAAAATATTTTTTTTCGATAGTTGGTCAGTTTCTGGCTTATAACATTTTTTCTATAACTCTGGGAACAAAAGTCTATTAGAAGCTTTTATAGCCCATAGAATTTTGAATAAGTTATCCAACTTTCAGCTCATTTTAAAAAGTGGTTAATTCACACAGGCTTCATATTTTTTTTCTTTCATTACACCTCTAAAACATAAGAGGTGTTTAAAAACATTCTCGCAAACTCTTTGTAGAGCTTTCTTCAATTCGTGCAATTCAATTTTTCTTTATTATACTTGGAATGAAGACCACCTGAAGCGTAGCGTCCAAGTCGCACAATCTCGTCTTACAGATGTTTATGTTGGCGTGGATATGTATGGAAGAAATTTTTATAGAGGAGGAGGTTTTAACATTAATAAAGTGAGACAATTGTTAAATTATCTAAACTAATAAATATTATAGATATATTTTTATTTATTTATTTATATATTTATTTATTTATTTTATTTTTTTTTTTTGCCTTACTGAGATTTCAATTTGGAATTATAAAATACTTAAATGTGTTCATATATCCATCCATTCATATAACTTAGTTTATCATTTTAATTTTTTTAAGGCTTTTGAACTTATTAGAAAATACCACCTTTCGGCTGCCTTATTTGCACAAAGTTGGACTTACGAAGTTTCAGGGGCTCAAAATTTCTTTTCCAACGAGAATTAATTGGAACAGTTTAGAACCTTTTATGCAGTATCACGGGCCATCATCTCTTTCTATTACGTAGTCATTTTGTCAAGGTTCCGGTCGCAACATGTTTCGGAATGGAAGGTAATTGCTTTTATAATACTATTACTGCTACCAGTTCCTTAGTTTATAAAAAAGAAAATAGTTTAAATATTGTTCCGAATTCAATTTAATGAAACAACAAATAGAGCCGATTTGGGAAGACGTTTGTAATTTTGTTTTAGTGTATTTTGTATATTTTTTGTACTTTGTTTTAAATCTCTTTTCGTTCTTAAAACGTTATTTTAAAAGGCAAAGGTTCGTAGTCTTCAACTTAATTTTACATCAATTTAAAGTACTGTCACTATTATTAAATGTTTTGTAGTAAGGTGATGTATTTGTTTTATAAACGAATTAATACATCAAATATGTTTCGGCAGCTCAAATAGGACCAGTTTAACAAATGAGGCCTACAATGGTGGATCTGCCTTTCTGTATGAGTGGACAATTGACAAAATAAAGTAAGTTAAAAAACTGAAGAGATGTTAGAGTTACAGAATATATTGTTATTCTGAACTGAAATATTTTTAGGCTACTGGTATGTCAGATTTCAATCACAAATATTACTGAAGTCACATTTGCTTATAAACGTAGAGGGACCATCAAATATGTCGCATTTACCTTCTTAACAAAGTCACAGTGAATTGGAGACGATGAAAATTTTTATTTATGCTTTCGGAACTTTTTTTTTTTTTTTTTAAATTTAGTAACGGATTCGTTAAAAGAAACTAAATTATTATTACTGCCAAAGTTTTTTACACAAAGTATTATTAAATAACATCTCTACATAATAGGCCGAGTAATCGAGGACATTTTATACTTTTTACTTTGTAGAGAAGTAATTATGGTAGCAGAAAACTCTGAAGAGAAAAGAGAGTTTGCATCCTTTGATGACTTGACCAGTACAATTTTGTCCCCAATTCCTAAGATGAAAAAAATTCCTGGTCAGTTAGGTGAATATTTTTTTACGATACATCTGAAACATCATAATAGTCTCTAAGTCTGTATACTCTTTAGTAATTTGATACATATAACCCATTAAAAGAAGCAGTGAAAGTATTAAGCAGGGTTGCATGGTTTTAACCAGATGGTTTAAACCAATTGGTTTTTTTTGGTTTAAACCAACTGAAAAAAACCATGGTTTTTTTGGTTTAAACCATTTTTTATTTTTTTATTTTTTATTAATGAATTTATATATATATATATATATATATATATATATATATATATATATATATATATATATATATATATATATATATATATATAATATATATATATATATATATATATATATATATATATAATATAATAAAAAAAAAAAAAATAAAATATATATATATATATATATATATATATGACTGATTTTTCAGAAAATTCTGAATATATAATATATATTATATATATATATATATATATATATATATATATATATATATATATATATATATATATATATATATATATATATATATATATATAATATATATATATATATATATATATATATATATATTTATTTTATTTTATTTTACCCTCACCTTTCCCACTCTCGTGGGGTGGTGCCCGTCACAGTTCGTTTACACCCCCACATCCACACTCTATCTCCCTTCCCCCTCACCATGCCCTCCATCTCACTCTGTCCTCCGTGACTCTCCTACCTTCGTCCACATTCAAACCTCCCCTACCCTTCCCCCTTCCTCCCTCTACCTCGGATCTCATCACTCTACCCACCATCCTATTCTCATCCATTCTACACATATGCCCAAACAATCTTAATACACCCTCTTCCACTCTGCCCACTATTCCCCTCTTCCATCCACACATCTCTCTTATTCTTTCATTCCTGATTCTATCTACCCTCCTTAACCCACACATAGCCCTCAATCC
>SEYY01012430.1:22500-26184 GCA_009176605.1 Armadillidium nasatum
AAATATTTGTAGGAGATAGCCATTGTCATCGTAGTCGACCAAGATTTTGAGTTGTTGAAGAACACTCAAATCTTCCTGAATCTTGACTGGTGATTTTTTGAGCTTCTCTCTTAGTTGTTCATAATACGTGTCTGGAACAGTTAAGAATTCCATTCCTCTTTCTCTCAATTTTTTTATCTGCCAAAAGAAACAAAGATTAAATTTTTAGTATGATAACTTTAAAAATAGTTATAAAATTAATTTTTAATCTAACTCAGTTAAGTTGATATTTTACAGAAATTAGAATGTAGCAAGTACTAAAACTGAAAATTAATGTTCAAGTTAAAATGGAAAATTTTTTTAAAAACGAAGATGCTTTAAAAATCTTATGTTTCTTTTTGTTCTTACCGAAGAAATGATATCATTTGAATTTAATGCTATATGTTGTACACCAGCTCCCCCATAATAATCAACATATTCCTGAATTTGACTCTTTCTTTTCCCGGATGCTGGTTCATTTATTGGCATCTGTGAAAAGAAAACAAAGTGAACAGTACTGATCATTAATTTATATTGTTTTAACCGTTGAAAAATTGTTGACTACTGTACCTTAATTGTCTCTTCAAAATTTGTCACAACAATTGATCTTAAAGACGAATATTCTGTGTGAATTTGACTGTCATCAACAGACCAGAACCGATGAAACATGAGATTCTTTTCATACCACTTGACCACATCCTTCCATTTCCAAGTCAGGCTGATTACCAACAATATGATCGATGAATTCCAGTCCTGGTTTAGGCCTAAAATAAAATTTTAATTTATATATATAAAAGTCATAATAAAAACTGAAATTTGGTTTAGCAATGCAGGTGTATATACTCACAATACATGTATTAGTGGATCTGGTGCCTGTATTGGTTCTTTAAACCCTGGAAGAAAAGACCCTTTATAATTGCAACGTTCCACGAAAGTGTGAATCGTATCTCCATACTGAAAAAAAATAAAAATCAATCACTGAAAATTTATATTAATTCCATATGTTCCTTCTTACTGGCATGAATACAGACCGTTTGAACTCTTCCGAATCGGACGACTCCATCTTCATCCTTTTCTTCCCAAATATCTTTCACAATAACAGCGCCTCTCTCTTTAGCCATCTATAAATGTAACATGATTGTTTGTATTAATTAATATTCAGTGGTTATGAAACATTAAATGGACAATATTTTCTATTCTGACTAGTATCTATTTACAAATCATTAAGACTATCAAGTTGAGCCCTTAGACTTACTTGCATTATACCGTCTAAGTCTTCTACAGTAAAAGCGATATCCTTAACCCCATCTCCATGAGTCACCAGGTGATCTCCCATTTCATGATTGCCAGGATTTAAGGCAGATTCGAATACGAATATAATCTGTTGGATATGAATATTACTAGAAAAAACTAAGACAAAGAAATAAGATCAATAATAATAGAACTTTAGACTCACCCTGTTTTGTTTCACAGCATGGGAACAAACTTCTCTCGAACCGGTTTCCAAACCTCGATAGCCAAAAGGCTCAAACCCAAGTCGCGACACATAATAACTTGCCGCCTGATATATATATATATATATATATATATATATATATATATATATATATATATATATATATATATATATATATATATATATATATATATATATATATATATATATATATATATATATATATATATTATATAATATTATATATATAAATATATAATATATTATATATATTAAAATGATAAAATAAAAAAAAAAAATAAACATTAATAAGACTTTTAAAAGAGGTAATTTTTTTACTGATTCAGATTAATATTTACTTGGGTATTATATATATATTATATCATATATTCATATATACTTATATACATTTATATATATATATATATATATATATATATATATATATATATATATATATATATATATATATATATATATATATATATATATATATATATATATATATATATATATATATATTATATATATATATATATACATATATATATACCTATTAGCATTTAGCAACCCAAAATCTACGTGATCAAAGTGTAGGAAACTTTCCAACCTTCAGGCTTTGAAAAAATAAAATAAATAAATAAATTTTTGTGATTATAATAATTTTTATTTATTTTTATTTAATCACTCACAGTAAGAAAGTAAATTTATTTTTCATCAAGAGACACTTACCTTTGGGCCTTTATCTGTGTATGATGTCTGAAAAGAAAAAAATTTATAAAAATATATATATATATATATATATATATATATATATATATATATATAATATATATATATATATATATATATACAAATTCTCTCCAACGTATATTTGCCCATACTTTTTGCTTTACAGGAAGCAAGCCATTGATGAAATATTTATTGTATGTGTCCAGTTTCTTAAAGAACTATTATTTGTTAATTAATGAAGTTTTATGCCCCATTTTATCAATATTTTCAGTACTATCTAATGTGAAGCAGTTCTTCCTCAGAGCTGAACATTGATCAGGTTTTATATATTTGTATCGTATTAAAAAATTTTAAGGATATAAATATACAATGATAAGTTTTCCAGATTAGATAAGTGATGATTTACATTTGATATCTACTGTTAGTAATTAACAGCTGACACCTTGTAGTGAAAATATATAATTTGGTTAACTGGTTAAAGAATATTTAAAGTTTGAAGTCCAAAAAAAAACTTTTTCTTTCATCATTTTTACAGAAAAGGAAGTAAAATAAATTAATTTTTTGGAGGCAAAAAAAGAGATTTTTTTAAAAATTACTTCTTTACTATCTTAAAGCTAACAAGAATGATGATAATGATGATACTAATAATAATAATAATAATAGTGATGTATGTTCTGGACTGTTCGGTCAGGTTGGTGGATTGGTAAGAGATACTGCATATATTTCTCACTCCTCTGTAAAAATGAGTATAAAATACATATAAGTATGCTATATGAGCAATAACAATATGTAACTTTCTTTAAAGAAAGTACATATAATTTCATACATGTACTATGAGGTTTTAATTGTGCAATTTATAGTTACCAATAATTTTTCTAAAAAACACCTTAAATATATATAGATGAACCTTATCACAAACTCAACAAATATAATGGTAAAAAACTTTCAAGAAAAAAATAAGTTAGAATATTGGAACTGTATACAACTCATAAAAATGGTAAGCAGATAGTGCCATCAGACTTCAGCACATTGAAATGTAATAAAGAAGCTCCATCTAATTTTATATTTATATCAGGTGATTTATAAAGCTCTAGAGCAAAACAATTAGTAACTATAATTACTAAATGGTAATAACTCTCATAAATACACATATGAGCTTGGTAAAAACTAAGCATAAAAAATTAGGCATATAGCCCTGAGTTTTTCAAATGAAAATTTAATACTCTACAGAGTTTTATTTTTTTTTTATGGGTTGTTGAAAATTAGAAAGAGGTAATAACCAGTACATTGATCTCACCTGAACAAATTTGGTTTTCTTCCTTCAGCACAATTCTTGAGGTAGACAGCAAACAGTCGTCAGGTTCAAGATTTTGTAAGACTTTTGATACTCCTGGAGGTGAATCTTGTACTATAACTTTATTTGATGTAATAATCTGTTGGAAATACAAATTCTTGGCAAATAAATGCTCTTCTGCATT
>SEYY01012431.1:7500-10000 GCA_009176605.1 Armadillidium nasatum
GTAAAAATAATTTACTTAAGTGACTAAAGAAACCTATACAGATCCTTATTAGATTCCATGTATATGAAAGAAAATCCTTAAAACCAAGAGAATAACAGGATTTGACAACTCAACTTCATTCACATACTTTAACATCTTCGAGCAGTACGTCTTTAACGTTTTGCTACAAATTCATATGCTCCTGTAATTGTTAAGACATCGAATAAATTCTTACTCCTTATCAGAAATGTCAGACCCCAAAAAAAAGAAAAAAAAAATTTGAACTCATTTTGTATACACAAAAAGAAATCGGTAATGAAGATTCTATTCTTATCCTCCATTTAAACATATTTCAGGTTATTTCTTTAATTACCTTCAGCCTAATACTAAGCTACACCAGTTACCATCAGGGAAAAATTACAGAAACTTCTAAACACAGAGATATTAGGAGATATCAAAATCACATCAATACAACACCTTCTCTATATGAATAAGACACTCTCAATTAAATACTTTTAATTTTACAAAACAAAAACAAAAATAAAAATAAAAAAATCTTTAAAATTAGCAGAGGGAAAGCCTAAAAGACTCTCATTCACATATTGTTCGCTGTTACAGCCAAATATACTAAGAAATCATTCTTCCACACAACAAACTCCTCACAGATCACAAACAAATCTCTCCCATGCAAGTATAGCGATGAAAAACACTTCTAGACTAAAAGCCAATCACGACCCCAATTTCTAGGCATATTTTATTATTTAATTACTATACGTAACAAGCCTTCATCTATTAGAGAAAATTGATCCAATGAGTTTAAAAATACAGCATACTTGCAACTAAGCTAAGGTGACCATCCGTCCAGATTTTTTAAGCCTTGTCTCGATTTTTTTAGAGGGCAAATTGAGACGGATAACAGTATTTTATCCAACTTTTGTTTAAAAAAAAAAAAAAAAACTTTTTTTTTTTTTTTTTTTTTTTTTTTTTTTTTTTTTTTTTTGCAGAATGTCCTTAACTAATAAACTAAAATGACTTGTTTTTGAAAACAACAATCGTATTTCTTCTTTACATAAAAAATCAACCTTCTTTATACATCCCTTAAAACCCTTACGAGCAGGGTATTTTTCAATGTTCAGAAGTGTCCTAATTTTTGGTGAGAAAAATATGGTTACCTGAAACTAAGCCATTCCTAACTAACTTAGCATCGTATAAGCCTTAATACTTTCGAGAATTCTTTTAAATTTTCAAAGCTTATATTAACTTGATCTTGCTCTTCAGATATTTTCATTTTATATGTAGTACTCCTGAAGAAGCTAAGCAATTAGGGAACCTTTATGTGCCGTAAGGCCGTAATAATGTAAACTGTGATAGTAGTTTTAGCTGGTCCTCAAGATACATATCAGTTGTATAAAACAGTAAAGGTGTTTTGATTTGGTAGAGGTATGTGAATGTTAATTCTCAATAGTAAGTGAATGATAAACAAGAAAGCAATTGTTGTCCATGTTGTCATAGATGTGTTTATTCATTCGGTATCGGTAAAAAATTTGGTATCGCTCCATCCCTAGTTTATTCAACTACATTTTTCTAAATTTCAATGGGATCTGTCTAAGCATCAGTCAGTGGCTTTAGAATGCTATTTTCTGATAGTTCAATTACTTCCAGTGTCCCTCAAGGACTGAGGCCCATCCCAAAATTACAATTGTTACAAATTCAGAATCAGCCCTTAACAATATTTTAATTGTGAAGATCAGGCAGCGATAATTATTTCTAAAAATCTTCTTAGACTTGAAAAATATTTTTTGACATATGTTCATTCAAAGGTAAGAAAGAAAATATGGGATGAAAAAACATTTTTCCAACAATTAAATATTTTTATGCAATATAAAAATTTTCAGTCAAAAGGTCGCACTTAATGGGTAAGAAGGACGAATGTTACTCACCCTTGTGTTAAGAAGGTTCCCCCCCCCCCAGTTGAAAAATTATTTTCTTTGTAAGTAGAAAGTTTTGAACTCCATGACCCCTATTTATTTTTTTTCGGGGACAGAGATAGGAAGAGGTAAGTAAATTTTCAGGATACTTTAATATGTTTAAAAAAAATGCATTAAAATCTTAATAGGATACAGTGGAAACTTTAAATGAGTAGTTAGGGAAGATGAGACAATAAACCTCTCAAAATCACGCGAGATAGAAAGTTTCGATACGTATGCAATAAACCTAAATCAAATATCGTAAAGGATATTTTCAAGGTTTCCCCCCCCAACCCCACAGCCATTATCTTGATTTTTTGATTTTATAAATGAAATTTATTTTGTAATCCTTTAGTCTTAAAAAAAGAAGATAATTTACACTTTAATTATATATAAATTGTTATTTTTATATTCAAATTTTGATGTGTGAAGTAACTTTAAACAAACGAATATATATATATATATATAATATATATATATATATATATATATATATATATATATATATAATATATATATATATATATATATATATATATATATATATTATATAT
>SEYY01012431.1:15000-19703 GCA_009176605.1 Armadillidium nasatum
AGCAGGTCAGGAAGGAACCTGGGAAAAGACCGTTAGGCTTTTTTTCCAGTTGAAAGTGCAATCCTTACTACTTTCCTCATATCAGGGTTATGAGGTCGGAAATAGGAATTGCGCATTTGGTAAAATTTGGCGGATGGAATTTCGCAGCAGGAGTCAATGCATCAAAATCACTTTTCATAAATAGTTGATATCGGAGCCGGAATTACATATTGGAAATACAAAGTTATCGGAATTCAAATGAGAACAAGAGTTAGGGTTTTTTTTATTAACGATTCCCCTATCCTCATTCACCCACACAGACACACACACCTACACAGACACGCGCACACACACACACACACACACACACACACACACACACACACACACACACACACACACACACACACACACACACACACACATCACAATGAGACATTAGGTTAAAAATTCCAGACTTCCCATTTACTCCTCTCTCTCTCTCTCTCTCTCTCTCTCTCTCTCTCTCTCTCTCTCTCTCTCTCTCTCTCTCTCTCTCTCTCTCTCTCTCTCTCTCTCTCTCTCTCTCTCTCTCTCTCTCTCTCTCTCTCCTTTTGTAACTGCTCACGGGAAGAAAATAACAATAGAAAATGTATGTCATTCTTCTTCTACTACTACTTATAATATATATATATATATATATATATATATATATATATATATATATATATATATATATATATATATATATATATATATATATATATATATATATATATATATATATATATATATATATATATATATATATTATCCTTAATTTCTTAATATTCTCTCATGCAGCCAAGATATAAATATTATTCTAATTAATTTAATATTTAAAAAAATATAAAATAAAAAAAAAAAAAAAAAAAAAAAAAAAAAAAAAAAAAAAAAAAAAAAAAAAAAAAAAAAAAAAAAAAAAAAAAATATATAAATAAATAAAAATAAATAAAAATGCTTTGAAAACATTAATTCATTTTATATATATATATATATATATATATATATATATATATATATATATATATATATATATATATATATATATATTATATATATATATATATATATATATATATATATATAATATATATATATATATATATTGCGCTTATTTAAATTTGTTTGGTGTTTTTATTATTATTATTATTATTATTATTATTATTATTATTATTATTATTATTATTATTATTATTATTTTTATTATTTTATTATCGTTATCATTATTAATTTTATTATTATCACTATTATTATTATTTATTATATTATTGTTATTATTATTATTATTATTATTATTACTATTTTTATTCTATATATTATTATTATTATTATTATTATTATTATTATTATTATTATTTATTATTATTTATATATACTATAATGATCGTCGTCATTATAGTATATATAATTAACCCAAAAAAAAGTAATAATTGGCAGCCAATTAAAAATCTGATAGAATCAATTCAGGTCCAAATAATTTTCATTCACAAGAGAGAGAGAGAGAAAGAAATTTCTTATAAATCTCTTTATTGTTTTATTATTATTATTATTATTATTATTATTATTATTATTATTATTATTATTATTATTGTTATTATTATTATTATTATTATTAATATTATTATTGAAAGTAGTACTAATGGTAGTTGTAGTAGTAGAAATAATAATAGCAGTGATTGTATTTGTAGCAATTGTCTTTGCATAGGCCGTTTTTGTTGTTATTGTTATTTGTGTTTTTTTGTTTGTTGTTGTTGTTTTGTTTTTTGCTTTTTTGTTTTTGTTGTTTTGTGTTTTTGTTGTTATTGTTTTGTTGTTGCTATACTGTTTTTTTTTTTGTTGTTGTTATTGTTTTTGTTTTGCTGTTGTTGTTGTTGTTTTGTTTTGTTTTTTTGTTGTTTGTTGTTTTTGTTGTTATGTTTTTTGTTGTTTATTTTTATTGTTTTTGTTGTTGTTTTGTTTGCTGTTGTTGTTTTGTTTTTGTTGTTGTTTTTGTTGTTGCTGTTGTTATTGTTTTTGTTGTTGGGTTTTGTTTTTGTTGTTGCTTTTGTTATTGTTTTTGCTGTTTGTTTTTGCTTTTGTTTTTTGTTATTGTTTTTGTTGTTATTGTTTTGTTTTTGTTGTTGCGTTTTGTTTTTGTTGTTGCTGTTGTTATTGTTTTTGTTTTGTTATTGTTTTTGTTGTTATTGTTTTGTTTTATTCTTATTGTTTTTGTTGTTGCTGTTGTTGTAGTTTTAGTTTGTTACCGAAAGTTCTTCAATCGAGAATATGCGAAAGTGTCGATAATGACATGCTAGAAAATTTAATTTCAATGTTAATAATGTTGCAAAAGAGTCTTCAAAATTGTCCACTGAAGAAAATTGTTAAGAGTACCAAAATCATAGTACCAAAATTAAGTATCAAAATCTTATTAGTACCAAAATTAAGTATCAAAATCTTATTAGTACTAAAATTAAGTATCAAAATATTACTAGTACCAAAATCATTTTAGTACCAAAATTAAGTATCAAAATATTATTAGTACCAAAATTATGTATCAAAATCTTATTAGTACTAAAATTAAGTATCAAAATCTTATTAACTAGTACCAAAATTAAGTATCAAAATCTTATTAGTACCAAAATTAAGTATCATTATAATTTTTTTTTTAAATTTTCTCATTATGTGAAATTATATATCTAATAATTTAACTGTTATCCATTTTAGCATCTTCTCGATGGTAACGAACACCTAACCTCTTAGAAGCTTGTTTAAAGAGAGAGAGATAATGTGATCTTTCCAAGGAAGGTCACGAGAAAAAGAAACACCGAGAATATTAAGAACAGATGAAGGCTTGAGTTTTTGTTTTTGAAGAACATATCATAGTTGTGTGGATGATTGTGTCGAGTAGAAAGATGGAGAAATTGAGTTTTTGAGGCATTGAAAACGACCATGTTTTCTCTGCCCCAATTTGAAATACGAGAAAGATCCGAGGTCAGTTGCTCCAAGGCTACCCTCCTTGCTTCTATTAATTGCTGTTGGGAAGGGCCTTTCAAATTGAAAGGAATAATGCAGGGTGAAGTCATCGGCATATGAGTGGAAAAGAGATGAAGTAACAAATAAAAGGTCATTAATGAAAAACATAAAAAGTGTTGGGGATAGGATAGAACCTTGATTTGATTAATAGATTTAAAGGATGAACAGTGGCCGTCTACAACAGCTGCTATAGAACGACCAGATAGGAAATCGGAGAGAAGGATAGATACCGAAAGAGGGAAGTTTGGAAATCAACGCTTTGTGCCAGACTCTATCAAAAGCCTTCGATATGTCCAGCGCCACAACAAAAGATTCACCGAAATGCCGAAGAACGGAAGACCAAGATTCACAGAGAAGGAAAAGAAGATCACCAGTAGAGCGTTTCTTACGAAAGCCATACTGGCGATCAGAGATAAGATTAGAAGAATTGAGAAGTTTCCAAATCTTCCTGTTAAGGATAGATTCGAAAACTTTAGAGAAACAGAGGTTAAAGAAATAGAACGATAGCCAGAGGATTTAGAGGGGTCCCCCTTCTTCGGGATATATATATATATATATATATATATATATATATATATATATATATATATATATATATAATATATATATATATATATATAATATATATATATATATATATATATATATATATATATATATATATATATATATATATATATATAGTATATATATATATATATATATATATATTATATATATATTATATATTGTTATCTTGCTTTAATTAAGAGAACAAATATTTGGTCGATTCTTAAATTAATCATAATTGATGGAATTTTTTTTTCCTCCTTTCTAAGACGTTGTTGCGTAATTAATTATTATTATTATTATTTTATTTTTTTATTTTTTTATTATTTTTTATTTTTTTTGTTATTACTATTTGTATTATTTTTTATTATTATTTATTATTATTATTATTTTTATTATTTTACTATTATTATTATTATTATTATTATTATATTATTATTATTTTTTATTATTTTTATTATTATTTTTATTATTTTTATATTATTTTATTATTTTTGTCATTATTATTATTAATTTATTATTATTATTATTATTATTATTATTATTATTATTATTATTATTATTATTATTATTATTATTATTATTATTATTATTACTTATTATTATTATTATTTTTTTTTTTTATTATAATTATTACCATTATTATTAATTATTATTTTCTTATTTTTTATTATTATTATTATTATTATTATTATTATTATTATTATTATTATTATTATTATTATTATTATCATTTTGGTATTATTTTTCTTATTATTAAGGTTCAGGAAATGAAATTATTATGGGATATTTGTTTAGTTAAAGAGAAAACAAAGAAATAAAAATGGAAGGAGTAGAGCTTTGCGTTTGGGGGGGGGGGGGGGAGGGGGGGGAGAAAGAGGAAACGAAGGGATGCCAAGATGGTATGAACAATTGATTAGAATAAATAAAGAAAAATAAACTAAGAAGGTGTTGATGTTTGAAATGATATTCCATAGGGGAAGGGGCAAACCCAAATCATTTGATTTTGCAAAAGGAAAAAAAATTAGTAGTGTGAATGAAAAGCCCTAGACTCCACCTTAAAGCACGAAATTATTTGATTAAAATAGTATATGGGATGTTCCTTTAAGGGTTGCAAACTACTGAACAACACACACACACAC
>SEYY01012432.1:0-2500 GCA_009176605.1 Armadillidium nasatum
ATTTGTTTATTTGTTTATTTGTTTATTTGTTTATTTGTTTATTTGTTTATTTATTTATTTGTTTATTTGTTTATTTTTTTATTATTTATTTGTTTATTTATTTGTTTATTTATTTATTTATTTATTTATTTATTTGTTTATTATTTATTTGTTTATTTATTTATTTATTATTTATTTATTGATCTGACTGCTGACGGATTCGGACGTGTTGAAAACAGCTGGGAGGGAAGAAGGGAGAAGAACCGGAGAAGCAATTGGAAAGTGGTTTAGGAGGAGTCTGAAGAGATGTTGATTTTTATTTGGAAGGAAACGAAAATTTTTTTTTTTTTTAATCGAAGAAATTATTAAATAATTAGCATTTGAAATTAAATTATTAATATAAGTTAAATCAAATTAATATTTAATCAAAATTTAAGAGGAGCAACAAAACTTTGGAACCAGGTCTTTTCAGTAATTTTAAATATAAATCAATAGTAAAGCATCAAAATTCTTAATTGTGTTCTTTTAGATAACTTTTAGCGAACAAGTTATCGGAAATTGGAAATATTGATACTTATTGGTAACATCTGGTCGATGGGTGATTGGAATTTCGTCGCAGTCAGGACAATTGGAGAATTATTCTTCGCATGGTTCTAAAGGCTGGGAACCTTTTTTACCAATATTTTCATTCCATGTTCGGTTGCTGTGGTTTGTGTAGTTGCGCCTGCATAAACAAGAGACTGTGTAACCTTGTAGAGGTGCAGCGGCTTAACCCTACCAGTGTTTATAGTTGGGAGGGACGCAAACCTCCTGTAACCTTCGGGGACTGAACACTGGATGGTACGAATTAGCAGTCTCGAATGGGTTGGGATAGGCCTAGCAAGCCACCAAACCGTCTATTTTTGCTCAAGAAACTCATGTTTTGCCTCGGAACCCTTTGGAACCTATTGATCAACGACGGCGTGGACCTGGACTACGAATTGGAAATACTGAGAGAACTCTTAGGGTTGCTACGTTGAATGTTGCAACTCTGAGAGATAAGGAGGAGGAGTTGGTGCTTTTGATGTTGGAGCGCAAGATTGACGTGCTTGGCATATGTGAGACCAGACTTCAGGGTGTGGGCGTTAATGGGTTACATCATGATTATCAGCTTATTTATAGCGGTGGACAGGAGAAGAAACACGGTGTTGGAGTGATATTGACACCGGAATTGGCACAGAGAGTGAACGCAATTGAACAGGTGAATGAACGGATTTTGGCGTTTTCAATTAGAACAGGAAGGAAGGATATAAGTTTTATCCAGGTGTATGCACCCCAACAGGGCAGACCGGTGGAGGAGAGGGAAGATTTTTACCGCGAATTGCAGAATGTTAAAGGTAGAGTGCCACATCATGAAAACGTAGTGATAATGGGTGACATGAATGGACATGTGGGACAGAATCGGCATGGACTGGAGAATGTGATTGGAGCCTTCAGCGTTGGAGGAAGGAACTCTGCTGGGGAGGACGTAATAGATTTTTGTGTACAGAATGGTATGAGTGTGATGAATACATTTTATAGTCATAGAGAAAGCCATAAATGGACGTGGTACAGATGGAGCGGGGAAGAGCAGAGATATAATGATAAATCAATGATTGACCTGATATTAACAAACAATAAAAGAATATTTAAAGACGTTAAAAGTATACCATCAGTATCAGGAGACTCGGATCACCGTATGGTGTTGGGGAAGATGAGGGTGGATAGTGTGAAGCCCTTTAAATGCAAAGCCAGGAAAAGATTTATGGTGGAGAATCTACGGGATGAGGAATGTAGAGATAGATTTGAGAGGAAGATGGAGGAGAGGAGAAGAAATTTGACGTTGGGCATGGACGTGGATGAGAGCTGGAGAGCATTGAAGGATGCTTTGATGGAAGTATCAGAGGAAGTGGTGAAGGTGAAGACTACATATGGAAGAAAGAAGAAACAAACATCATGGTGGACTGAACAAGTCAAAACGGCAGTTAAAAGGAAAATGGAATGTTTTAGAAGATGGATAAAGACAAGAAGAGTGGAAGGATAGGGAAGAATATGTAGAAGCGAGGAGGGAAACGGAGAGGATTAAAAGAAGAGAGAAGGAAAATACATGGGAAAGGTTAGGAGAAGAGCTGGAGGCGGATCTTATGGGGACAAGAAAACTAATATACAGCATTGCGAAAAGCTATAGAAAAGGCCCAACCCCACCAACATATTCAATAAAGAACGATAATGGAGACTTACTCATAAACCCACAAGAGGTTAGTAGAAGATGGGAGGAATACTTTAATCAGTTGTTAAATATACCGAGCAATATAGAGGAGGATGAACATGATGAGGAAGTGCTGTTGGGGCAGGAGAGGGAGGAGGAGGTGTGGCCGAATTGTGCCTGAGGAGGTGGAATACGCAATTGGTAAGATGAAAAATGGTAAGGCGACAGGGAAGACATGTTACCGGTGGAGATATTGAGGGGCGCTGGAGGAGGAGGAGTGTTGTGGATGACTGA
>SEYY01012434.1:0-7500 GCA_009176605.1 Armadillidium nasatum
TATATATATATATATATATATATATATATATATATATATATATATATATATATATATATATATATATATATATATATATATATATATATATATATATATATATATATATATATATATATATATATATATATATCTATATATATATATGAGGTAAAAAATATATATATGATCCTCTTTTCTTTATAAAACTGAATTTTTTATTTCCTTTTCATATTTTTTTATATAATTTTTTTTTTTTTTTTTTTTTTAATAGTCAGCTGATCTTATTTTTAACTTCCAATAGGTTTTCGTAACAAAGTTATTACACAGAGTCGAATTTTGAAATAACCAACAAAAAAAAAATACTTTCAATTTGAAAATAAATTTTAAAAAATTGCACTATAATAAAGTGGATGTAATAACACAGAGATTGTTTTTTAAGTGTTTTTTACTCAACAAATTATACCCTAGAGTATTGCTTCTTAATTCTAACCCTAAAAGTGATATAAAAGACTTTACTTGTTGCTTGTCACGGGATTATGTACCAAATGTACCACCTTTGTTTAAAACCATTGAGGTAGGTACCATTTCCTTTTTGACTAACAGTAAATGGGAACTTTGGTAGAAAACCTTTGTACAATGAAGGTGGAAAAGAGATGGAGGTTGAAAAGAGATGAAGGTTGAAAAGAGATGAAGGTGGAAAAGAGATGGAAGTGGAAAAGACACGGAGGTGAAAAAGAGATAGAGATGGATAAGAGACGGAGGTAGAAAAAAGGTGGAGGTGGAAAAGAGACGATAATTCTTCCACTTATTCCAAGGATTGACACACTAAGATGATTTCTAGTGAGTACAAAAAAAAATTCTAATACATAGTATATATATATATATATATATATATATATATATATATATATATATATATATATTATATATATATATATATATATATATATATATATATATATATATATATATATATATATAATATTATATTATATATAATATAAATATTTTATAATTATTATATTAAACCTTTTAATTTATAAATTTCAAAACAATAAATTTTATATTATATATATATATATATATATATATATATATATATATATATATATATATATATATATATATATATATATATATATATATATATATATATATATATATATATATATATATATATATATATATATATATATATATATATATATATATATATATATATATACAGTGACGGTACGGGATTGAAAATTATTCGGGATCGGGACTGGGATTACGAATTTTTTTCGGGATCAGGGATCGGGATCGGAATTTTGAATTTCTTATTAATGTATTGGCTTCGGCTGTCCACGGTCACTATTTACAATAGTGGCAAACCCAGATCCACAAGCTGAGGAAGAGCCTTATACCGGAGAAGCTGCAGGTTT
This sequence comes from Armadillidium nasatum, assembly GCA_009176605.1. Lineage (NCBI taxonomy): Eukaryota > Metazoa > Arthropoda > Malacostraca > Isopoda > Armadillidiidae > Armadillidium > Armadillidium nasatum. The sequence continues at coordinate 1,407 of SEYY01012434.1, forward strand.
TTTTTTTTTTTTATTATTATATTTTAATGAAAATAAGAACATGTGACTTTACTGCATTATAATTACTAACCTCGCAAGCGTAATTTGTGCTGCGCAATTTGGCATAACAAAAGCGGCTTTACTTACATTTTAAAATAGAAGATATATTGTTAACGTTAATAACATTCTTTTTAAATAAGAATCCTTTTACTTTATTAATAATAACATTCAATATTTACTTTAAGTTAGTTTCATTCATCGCGCAGTCACTGCTGTTGTTGCCGCTTGACTGTAATAATATGTCGAGATCAGCAGTCAATTGATATTCATGTCCTGTGTCTTCGTGTTTGAGAACTGAGAAAAAGCTATTGCCCACTACTCGAGCATTGTAATTTAACCAGATGAGGATCTCTGTGTTCTGTGGCAGCAATCGAGAGCGCGTATAAGTAAGTATTCATGCATTTACAAACTTTGAATTGTCATGATTATAATTATATATGTAATGGTAATGTAATATGTAATGGTGCTGCGAGGAAACTTTGAGCAAAGCGAGTCAGATTCTGAAAAATCTTCATTTTCATCTTCCCAAAAATTGATCTTGTTCTTTTTTTCGCCGATTTTAAAAAAAAAACGTTTTGTTTCTACAGTTTTGTACATTCTTCAAATTACTTTTTATGCATCGACTGCAAATGAACACTCATTCCTTTTGTCGAACCGCTACCTAACTTGATGTTTGCGGTTGATGTACCTCTAAATGGCTTCTGTTGAAAAACTGCAATACCCTTTTCCGTTCTGTGCTACTTAAAGTACTGACAAAAGGAGTTTCTTCTTTGGCATTATAGGAACTTTGAAGATATATATATATATATATATATATATATATATATATATATATTTATATATATATATATATATATATATATATATATATTATATATATATATATATATATATATATAAAGAAGGGCAGAAGGCTAATTTGAACGCAAATAATTTACTATTTGAAATTTGAATAAAATACAATAAATATATCCTAAACTTACATTATATACTCCTACTGACTGATCAAAAATAACAATAGTAAAATAATTAGGAATTTTGAAACAGGAATAGTATAGAACAGAACCACCAAACATTACAACTATAGAAACTGATAAACTGACACAGATTTTTCGTTCTGTCTGAGCCTAAACCGAAACGTTGACGTCATTTCCCGTCCACTGTTAACAGATCTAGAAGATGAAAAGAGGGTTGTCTGCTCCATGCGTGTGCTGATGTTTGCCAATTATGCAACCGTGACAATAAAATCGGAAATATTGAGTACTGGTTGCACTTATGATTGAAATTTTTTTGAATAATCTGTGAAGTATTTTAGCTAAATTAAAAAAAATCTTTTCGCCATAAAATAATCGGGATAACGGGATCAGAATGCCGGGGTTTTTCGGGATCCCGATCTCTCGTGATATAAATTTTTACATCGGGATCGGGATTTATATATCGGGATCGTGAATCCGGTACGATCACTGATATATATATATATATATATATATATATATATATATATATATATATATATATATATATATATATATATATATATATATATATATATATATATATATATATATATATATATATATATATATATATATATATATATATATATATATATATATATATATATATATATATATATATATATATATATATATATATATATATATGGAATAGGTTAGTGCTTACGACTTTAACCTTTATCGCAGATGATTCTGGTTCGAATCCGGTGAGAGCAAAGCCTTCTTATATGGCAAGAAATACGCACAAGTTGATAGGCCCTTGGGAAAGGTTAAATTGGCGATGGATAAAAGCTGTCCATCTCGTGTTTATGCCGAAGCTTACTATATATCTATATATATATATATATATATATATATATATATATATATATATATATATATTATATATATATATATATATATATATATATATATATATATATATATATATATATATATATATATATATATATATATATCTATATATATATATATATATATATATATATATATATATTATATATATATATATATATATATATATATATATATATATATATATATATATATATATATATATATATATATATATATATATTAGGGTTGGCCGACGCACCGGGTGCGGTGCGGTGCGGTGCGTGGTGCGGTCATTTTGGTGCGGTGCGGTGCGGTGCGGTGCGCAACGCATTTTCAGGAACCTGGTGCGGTGCGGTGCGAAAGAAAAATTAAAAGTGCGGTGCGGTGCGGTGCGCAAAGGAAAATCAACGGTGCGGTGCGGTGCGGTGCGTGGTGCGGCCTCTGGTGCGCACCGCACCGAAGTTGATGTATCCTGCGATAATCATCTGTTTGTCAGATTTTATTATATATATATATATATATATATATATATATATATATATATATATATATATATATATATATATATATATATATATATATATATATATATATATATATATATATATATATATATATATATATATATTATATATATATAAATTAAATTGTTCATATTTTCAAGGTATCATGACAGAAGAGTTAAAGTTAATATCTTTATTCCACCTTCCTCATTTCCTCTCGAAATTTCGTCGACAGAAAAATGAAATAGATTGTAAAAATACGTGTCTCACTATCCTGTTTCACTGAAGGAGGTATCCGATAGTAGAGTTCAATAGAGAAGTGCAGTTGTAATGAGCGATAGAATGGAAAGTAACAGAACTTTGACGTGCGCAAAGAGATTGAAGAGAATTAGTGTGAAAGAACTGAAAAGACTTAGATTCTATCTTTTCAAGAGCAACATGAGTGGGACTATCCCAGATGTGTGAAACGTACTCCATACAGTGAAAACAAGACACCTGTGAAAAGTAAACAAATTTCAAAGGAGCTCCAGAATATTAAACATCATAGAAGATTGTTTTCATAGAGAAGTATTGTAATCCTTTAAAGAAAGATTACGAGAAAATAAATAGCGAGAATATTTAAGGACAGACGAAAGTTTGAGTGGCGATGTCAGAATTGCATTGAATGGTCTATCGAGTAGAAAGATGGAGGATCAGAGTTTTGGTGATTGAAAATTCCCATGTTTTCTCTCCCCTCTGAGAGAAAGACCAGAAGATGACTACTACAGGGTCACTCTCCTAGCATTAATTAATTGTTGTTGAGTATATATATATATATATATATATATATATATATATATATATATATATATATATATATATATATATATATATATATATATATATATATATATATATATATATATATATATATATATATATATATATATATATATATTATGAAACTCAAGTGCCTGAGTGTTCTGAGAGCAAACCCTACTCTGTTTCCTCCTACTGTCTCTATCCTCAATTTTCAGCCAAAGGCGGATATTGCGCAGACGTGCACAATGATGTTGTCCTTTCTTGTGTCTCTAATTTGGAATCTTTTGAATTCTTTACTTTATGGCTTAAACTTTTTTGGAACTCCAAAACTAAATTCATTTGTTCTGTCTACTTATCTCCTAACTCTACAGACTATCCAAAATTCTTCGACTATCTTAACTCTAAAATAGAACACATTCTTTCTTCTTCTCCTTTCTCCGAAATCATCATTTTAGGTGATTTCGATGTTCACCACCGCCAATGACTTTCATCTAGCTCTTTTGATCCAGCTGGTGAACTCGCCTACCAATTTTCTATCCAAAACAACCTTGAGCAGTTGGTGCAATCTACCTTACCCGATCGCTTTGGTGATGAACCCAACATACTAGATCTTTTCCTAACTTCTTATCCTTCCCCTTATACTGTAAAACTCTTTCCTCCTCTAGGTTCATCCGATCACCTTATCTCTGTATCTTGTTCTGTCACTTCAAGTCTTCCACAAGAACTGCCCCCGCCTTCGTCGAGGAGACGTTTATGGCATTTCGGTGCCACTAACTTGTCTGACTTGCGGTCTTACTTTTCTGATTTTCCAAGGAATGATTACTGTTTCCGTGGGAGGGGTTCCTCGGAGTGTGAAGAGCGCATAACGGAGGTGATTCTCTCTGGCATGGAGGCGTACATTCCATATTCTTTCCTTTCTACTAAACCTAACAAACCTTGGTTTAACTCTGTTCTCGTGCTATTCACCTCAGGGGTGCTGCCTTTAGGGAATACCGTCGTCTTCAAACTCCAGAACCTCACTCAACTTATATTTCATCCCGAAATCGAGCAAAATCTATTCTTCGAGATACTAAAAACTCTTTTCTCCATATAAAATTCAATAATCTTTCTGGCTCCTCTTTCTCTCTCCCTTTTTGGCATTTTGCCAAAAATGTCAACTCTAACTTTGCTTCTTCCTCTTTCCCTCCTCTAGTATCTTCTGACGGTTCAATTGCCGTTTTGCCCTCCTCTAAAGCTGAACTCTTTGTTCAAACTTTTGCCTTTCATTCAACCTTAGACAATTCCGGAGCTGTTCCTACTCCTTCAACCCCCTCTAACTCTTTTATGCCTAAAATTGTAATTTCTTCTAAAGATGTCATTTCTGCTCTCTCTGAACTTAACACTAAGAAGGCATACGATCCTGATGGTATCCCTCCTGTGGTTCTCAAACTTGTGCTTCCGAGTTTGCACCATGCCTTGGTAAACTATTTCGCCTATGTCTTTCTACTTCAACCTTCCCTTCTTTCTTGAAACGTGCGCTCATTCAGCCTGTTCCAAAGGAGGGGGACCCCTCTCAAAGCTCTAACTACCGTCCAATTTCTTTAACTTCCGCTCTTTATAAAGTTTTCAAATCTATCTTTAACAGAAAGATTTGGAAAAATCTCAATTCTTCTAATCTTATCTCTGATCGCCAGTATGACTTTCGTAAGAAACGCTCTACGGGTGATCTTCTTTCCTTCTTCTCTCGGACTCTTGGTCCTCCACTCTTCGGCATTTCGGTGAAACTTTTGCCGTCGCGCTGGACATATCGAAAGCTTTCGATAGAGTCTGGCACAAAGCTTTGATTTCCAAACTTCCCTCTTTCGGAATCTACCCTTCTCTCTGTTGCCTTCTCTATGATTTCCTTTCTGGTTATAGACGGCTACCGTTCATCCTATAAATCTATTAATAGTGGTGTTCCTCAACTATCTGTTCCATCCCCAACACTTTTTCTAGTTTTCATTAATGATTTTCTCTCTGTTACTTCATCTCCTATCCACTCCTATGCTGATGATTCCACCCTTCATTACTCTTTTCAATTTGAAAGGCGCCCCTCTCAACAACAGTTACTAGACGCAAGGAGGGTTGCCTTGGAGCAGCTGACCTCTGATCTATCTCGTATTTCAAATTGGGGCAGAGAAAACATGGTTGTTTCAATGCCTCAAAAACTCAATTCCTCCATCTCTCCACTCGACACAATCTTCCATACAACTATGATATCTTCTTCGAAAACACTCAACTCAGATCTTCATCTGTTCTTAATAATCTCGGTGTTTCCTTTTCTCGTGATCTTTCTTGGAAAGATCACATTACCTCTCTTTCTAAACAAACTTCTAAGAGGTTGGGTGTTCTGAGGCGCCTTCAGTATTTCTTCACTCCACCCCATTTGCTTGCTGTGTAAAGGGGTGTTGTTCGCCCTTGTATGAAGTATGCTTCGCACATCTATGTATTTGGTTCCATACATACAGCTCTCCTAGAGAAGGTAGAGTCTAGGGCATTTCGTCTCATCAACTCTCCTGCTCTTACTAACTCTCTTCAATCTCTTTCTGCGCTTCGAATTGTTGCGTCACTCTCTATAATATCGCTATTACAATGATACTGCTCTTCTGAATTCTCTCGTCACATACCTCCTCCACCGAGAAGGGCTCGTACGACTCGACTTTCTACACAGTCTCGTCCTTTCTCTGTCCAACTCTCTGACCCCAGACTTAACCGCTATGCTCTGTCCTACATGTACTCTACTGGTAAAGTCTTGAACACACTCCCTTCTTCTATTTTTTTCAACTTCCTATGACTTACACACGTTCAAACGTCGTGTATCAGGTCACGTCGGCCTTTAATTTGACCAGGCTTCCGTCTTTCCCCCTAACTCTGGTGGAA
>SEYY01012434.1:10000-17500 GCA_009176605.1 Armadillidium nasatum
AATACCACACGCATATTTCTGAAACAGAGATCTAGTACCGAAAGCGGCACTTGATTGTATACCGAAAGAAAGGAAGAAATCTCGAATTATGACGTAATGAGGAAGCAGATCTTCACTAACCGTTCCTTAAAATACCACACGCATATTTCATTAATCTCCTCTCGGAAATGACGTCTTGATAGACAATCGGACAAGACTGTTTAGCTGGACTCAACTTTGAGAATTAATTTTTTAATTTTTGTGTCAGTTAATAAATGTCCCCAAATTTATTTTATTTTCTCACTACCACCCTAATAATTTTCTATTAAAGTTTGAAAACACAAAACAGTATTTTTAATGGATAAAAAAAAATTGAGCAGAGCAAACTGAAAACTTGATAAGCTAAATGGGATTTCCCTGAGTTGGGGACCCCAAGTATATCTCAATAAATCATGGGCCAACAATAAAATTCTGACGTGAACCGATGTTCGTTTTTGAACGTGTTTAAGTCAATGGAAGTGAAGAAATATAGTAGTAGTGTACGTCCAAGAAGAAGCATAGCAGTTATTAAGAAAGATGAACAAAAAAAAAAGTATAATAAAATTGTGGAGACTGATGAGTTCACCGAGTTTCCTCAAGGGAGGAAGTATGCGATTAATAATTTCTGAAGAGCGTTGCCTGCTCTATTACACTGCAAATATTGTCCCAACGAATCTTTGGGACAATTGGCAAAATTATCACAGTAAAATTTTCAATAGTGAAAAGAGGCGTTAAGTATAAGAAAGAATATTAATGATAGACGAATATTTGTATATCATAGTTATGTCTCGTAGAGAGATAGAGGAATTGAGTTTCTGAGAAATTGACAACAACCCTGTTTTCTCTTCCCCAGTTTGAAATACGAAAAAGATCAGAGGTTAATTGTTCCAAAGCCACCCTTCTTTCGTCAAATAACTTCTAAGTGACGTGCAACAACTGCTTAAGATACAGTGAATAGATAAATGGCAGGCAGGAGAATTTAGCAGCTATATTTTGAGCACCAGTTGAAAGCCATTAACTGTGTTGAACATTAAAAGCATTTAAAATGATGATGATTTCTGAGAGAGAAGATAGAACGTATTCTATTTGGGAATTTAAGTAGTTAATGAATTTAAAATAAACATTAAATATAGGATGATAAATATGGTTTCAGAAAGGCAAAAGAGCCCAAGACATAAAGCTAAAAATTCAGAAGATTCGAAATGAGAAACAAGAGAACATTTAACATCATTGCCTACATATGCACAATATCTGCCTTTAACTGAAAATTGAGGATACGAGACTTTAGGAGGGAACATAGAATGGTTTCCTGAGTTTCGTGAAGGAAAAAGAGGTAAAGTCTAGAGAATGACAGGTGATATTCAATACTGTGTAAATTATATAAACAATGCATAAATTAATGAATAAAGAAGACTGGCCAAACAGGAAGCCAGAGGCATTAACCTCATTCCTTGGAATCTGCTGAGGGTTCGAGGGTAGAGGTGTTCACTAAACTTCTTAGTTTATAATTGGAAGTACTAGAGTTATCTTCTTTGAAAGTGAAGAACGAAAATGTTAAACCATTGGTTGGTATTCGATTGCAAAGGAATGTTAAAGATCAATCCAATTTAACACTCAGTGATATATGCCAAATGAGAGGTACTTGCATCTTTTCAAAATGGTTTTTGCATCCTCTTTCTCTTTCTTTCTTTCTCTCTCTCTCTCTCTCTCTCTCTCTATATATATATATATATATATATATATATATATATATATATATATATATATATATATATATATATATATATATATATATATATATATATATATATATATATATATATATATATATATATATATATATATATATATATATATATATATATATATATATATATATATATATATATATATATATATATATATATATATATATATATATATATATATATATATATATATATATATATATATATATATATATATATATATATATATATATATATATATATATATATATATATATATATATATATATATATATATATATATATATATATATTAATATATCTATATATATATATATATATATATATATCAGGGTAGAAAAAAACCATGTTTTTTTAAAAAAAAACAAAAACCAAAGGTTTTTTTTAAAAAAACAATAAAAACCAGTTTTTTTTGGTTATTTTGGTTTATTTGGTTTTTTAATTACAATAATGAATCAATAGGTGAAATAACTAATGAATAATGAAAAATGCAATATATTTTTATATATAGAACAGTAACAAAATGATTGAAATGAAGCAAAAAATAAATTTGAACTTCTAAAAAATAATGTAAATTAGTAGACTTATGAAAGTGATATATATATATATATATATTATATATATATATATATATATATATATATAATATATATATATATATATATATATATATATATATATATATATATATATATATATATATATAATACTAATACTTTTCCTCATTGCTGTAAGCGTGCATTTGTTCAACCGATCCCGAAAAAGGGTAACCGCTCTGTTCCTTCCAACTATCGACCAATAGCTCTCACTTGTGATCTTTCTGAAATTTTTGAAACTCTCCTCAACTCTCATTTCCTGGATCATTTGGAGACTCATTCTCTTCTCTCTGATCACCAGTATGGCTTTCGACGCTCGAGGTCAACTGGTGACATACTTTCCTATCTTACTGATCTATGGTCTTCTGCCCTTAGGGACTTCGGGGAGTCTTGTGTGGTGGCGCTTGACATATCCAAGGCTTTTGACCGGGTATGGCATGTGTCGCTGCTCCCCAAGTTCCCTTCCTTTGGGTTTCCTCCTTCCCTTTGCTTACTTTTGTCTAGTTTTCTCTCAGATCGTTCCATTTCGGCACTTGTAGATGGAGCGACCTCTTCCTCTTTTTCTGTCAACTGTGGTGTTCCTCAGGGTTCTGTATTATCTCCAACCTTATTCTTACTTTTCATAAACGATCTTCTCAACTGCACTTCTAACTCTGTTCACTCTTATGCTGATGACTCAACTCTACATTCTTCTACTCATTTCAAATCTGCTCTCTCTTTTGCCTCTAGAGTTGCTTCTCGTCTTCAACTTTCCGATTCTATTCTTGCAGATCTGGATGGGATTTCCCGGTGTGGACTTAGCAACCTTGTGAAATTCAACTCTTTAAAAACTCAACTTCTTCACATCTCCCTCTCAAAAACACCTCCTAACTTTCCTATCTTCTTCGATGGCTCTCCCGTCTCACCTCTAAATAACATTTACATTCTTGGTCTTAACATAAACGATAAACTGTCTTGGAAACCTCATATCACAATGGTTGCTAAAGCGGCCTCTAAAAAGCTGGGAATTCTGTCCAGGTTGCGTGAATTTTTTTCTTCTGAACAGTTACTCCAAATATTTAAGGGTCTTATTCGCCCTTGTATGGAGTACTGTTCTCACATTTGGGGGGGCTCCGGCTCCTCCTCTCTTCTGGATAGGATTGAGTCTAAAGCTAAGAGATTAATAAACTTTCCCCTACTTTCTAACTCTCTTGACCCACTATCTCTGCACGACGTGACGTTGGCGCACTATCTCTTTTCTATAGGTACTACAATGGAAGGTGCTCAAGGGAACTGGCCTCTCGCATTCCTCCATCGTTGCGTCGTCCTCGTTGCACAAGGGGTGCCCTGCTTTCGCACCAGTTTTGTGTGGATGTAGGAAACCCCAGGCTGGCCCGTTGTGGTGCCTCCTTCTTTCCAGCCACCTCTGTTCTGTGGAACTCTCTACCTTCATCTATTTTTCCTCCTGTATTTAATCTTCCTCTCTTCAAGGCTTCCGTCTGTGCCTACCTGAGGGATGTGCGTTAGGTCTGTGTTTGAATGTTTTTTTTTTATTTTGTGTGTGCCCCCTCCTTGAAAAGGGCTATGCCCGTGAGTGGCGGTGTTCTGTAGAAAAAAAAAATATATTAATTACTATATTCAGAATTTTTTTATATATATATATATATATATATATATATATATATATATATATATATATATATATATATATATATATATATATAATATATATATATATATATATATATATATATATATATATATATATATATATATATATTTTTTTTATAATAAATTTCATATCTCACGGGCATTGCCCTATTCGAGGAGAGGAACTTTTCTAGGTAGTATATATCTAGGGGCTAGGATCCCCAAGTGGGATCGAACCGGTGCCCTCAAGCACGTGAGTCAATCACCCCTACCGTTTGAGCCACAGTGTATATATATAATATAATATATATATATATATATATATATATATATATATATATATATATATATATATATATATATATATATATATATATATATATATATATATATATATATATATATATATATATATATATATATATATATATATATATATATATATATATATATATATATATATATATATATATATATATATATATATATATATAGAGAAGGAAACAAACAGACAAACTTACCTGAGAAAAGGATAGAATGAGAAAAAGAAAAGCAGAAGTGGCAATTTTTTTGTAACTAAAGTTGGGTAATTTTATAATCTAATTAAGTTTAAAATTACTTGCCGAAGACTCCTTCCCAGGAGCTTAACTTTGCAACACCAAATAATACTTTTAGTGTCAGGTATATATATATATATATATATATATATATATAATATATATATATATATATATATATATATATATATATATATATATATATATATATATATATGTGTATGTGTGTGTGTGTGTGTGTGCGTGTGCGTGTGCGTGTGCGTGTGCGTGTGTGCGTGTGTGTTTGTGTGTGTGTGTGTGTGCGTGCGTGTGTGTGTGTGTGTGATGAAAGACCAAAACTAAGGTGATGAAAATTGCAAGGGAGCATGAAGTGAAGATATCAATATTGAGGAGGGTGGAGTGAGGATAAATAAAGTGACTTAGGGGTGACTTGTCAACAGTGATGGAGAAATGGCGGGTGAGATTGAGGAAAGGATAGGTAAATTCTTCAGGGGAATGGGACAATTATAACCTCTCCTGAGGAATAGATACGTAACGAAAAACGTTATGTTCCTGCTGTATACTACCTTGCTGAGACCGGTCCTAATGCATGGTTCGGAGGCGTGGACTCTTACCACAAGGGACAAGAAGCAGAATTTTGGCTGCTGAGATGAGAGCGCTAAGGTAATAGTAGGAGTAACGAGATGGGAGTGTAGGAGGAACGAGGAAATTAGACAAGAATTGCGAGTGGAACCAATTGAAGGAATGACGGAGAAACAGTAATTGCGATGGTATGGTCATATGAGAAGGATGGAGGATAATAGGTACCCGCAAGGTAAAAGACCTGCTGGAAGACCGAGAAAAAGTTAGAAGGATGGAATTGCTGATGCGGTGGAAAGTAGAGGAAGAACATTGGACGCGGTGGAAACGGAAGGTCTTTATCGACAGAGAGATCTGCATGGAGAGGCTTCACAAATGACAGGGCACAGCCCTAACATCTGGCGCTTGGTGAGAAGGTGAGAATATATATATATATATATATATATATATATATATATATATATATATATATATATATATATATATATATATATATATATATATATATATATATATATATATATATATATATATATATATGTCAGTTTTCAATTTTAAGGTTTAGGCAAAGCAATAAAATATTTTGAATTTGTCGTATTTATTGCAGAAAGTAAAATATTTGATAAGCTTGTACATTAGATCTTCATTACAGCTGGGTCAATTTTCTTTTAAAAATTATTGCCGTTACGCATTTTGCATTGCTAAAAAAGACTTTAGAAAGAGAATTAAAAATGGTGAATGAATTTTTGTTTCCTTAATGAGAGCTGATTAACAGCTCAGTGGTGAATGCTCTGATGGAGTGTGTATTAATTGATAGGTTTGTATCAAACTAAACATTAATTCCTTATTCTTATTCCTCTTAGAATAATAATCTTTATCAACGCTGAAGTTACGTTATGATAATTATGAGGAAGAGATATTATATTTTCTGAGTTAAAAAAAGAGACTCATTTTTAATATTTTTCCTAAAAAACTTTAATAAATAAAAAGGAATAGAAAGAATAATAGAATTCTTTAAATATTTTGATAATTCCTTTGAAATATAACTCAAAAAAATGCATTCAAAATCCCTATTGTATCCATTGGTTATGCTGATGACATAGCAATATAGTAAAGAACTGCCACTGAAAACAAACCCACGAAAGACGAAAGTGGAATGCGGGCCAAAACAAAAGAGCGACATGACATTCTTGAGTAAGGAGAATGAATAAGTGATGTTGAAATATTTACCTATCCAAGAGTTGTGAGGAGCCCAGATGAAAACATGGCGAGAGAGATTGAGAGTAGGATATATTTATTTCCAGAGTGTAGGGCAACTTTGCAATTGCTGAGATGAGAGTTCATAAAATGGATTAAAGGAGTTACCAATTGAGAACGATTAAGAAAAGTTGAGAAGTGGAGTCTGTCGGAGGCAGAACAAGAGGAATTGAAAAGTAACGGTTTAGATGGTACAACACGAATGTATGAACGATTAGTAAAGATATCCTTCAAGATTTTACAGATGGAGTTAAAGGTAGAAGACCAGCGACAATAACATGAAAGAAGTGAAGAGGTGTAATAATATCTTAGCGCGGTAGCTACAAAATACTTAGATGTAGTAGTAATGGAGTAGTAATAAAGTGGATGGGAGAACTAAATCTTCCTTAGAACAGGGAAGTGTGGAATGACTTAATGCATAGATTAAAAGTTACCTCTTTACCCTTTACTGACAGGAGTATCTACATACACACACACGTATATATATATATATATATATATATATATATATATATATATATATATATATATATATTAGAGGTGGACCGGATATCCGCATCCGCATCCGCAACTGCGGATATCCGCATCATTTTTCCAATATCCGCATCCGCGGATATCCGCAATTGGATATCCGCAACCGCATCCGCATGCGCGGATAGTAAAAAATTACGTATCATGCAATCGATAAAAACTTTCAAAGGCAAAACTTTGTATTGAATGCAGAACCTCTTTCTGAGCGCCATACAAGCGACTATCTTGAAACTGTATTTGAAAAGATGCTGACAAAATGGAAGATTTCATTAAATGAAGTGCACTGCGTAATCAGGGATTCGGGCACAAATATAAAAAAAGCACTTTCTCTGGCAAGAGTGAAAAATGTAGATTGCTTTGCACACCAAACTCTGATAGTAGTTAAAAATTCCATTTATGAGTCAAAAATGTGTATCCGATTTAATAACCAAATGTAGGTTAATTGCTACGCATTTCAATCACTCCGTTGTAGCCCAAAATGAGCTGAAGAAAATACAAACAAGATTAAATGTTCGTCCACTTTCTGTCATGCAAGATATTCAAACACGCTGGAATAGTAGTTTGCATATGCTTGAGAGGATGAGC
>SEYY01012435.1:2500-5000 GCA_009176605.1 Armadillidium nasatum
ACTGATGAAACAATTCAACGGGCAGAAGGAGACTGAAGAGAATTAATAAGAGCAGGATAGCTGATTAGACGAAAATCCCTAGACCCCACCTTTTCAAGGAGAGCTGTATGAGTGGAACCACTCAGATGTGCGAAGCGTACTCCATACAGAGGCGAATAACAACCCTATAAAGAGCAAGCACCTGCGGTAGAGTATAGAAATTCTGAATTCGCCTCTGAACACCTAACCTCTTAGAAGCTTGTTTAGAAAGAGAAGTAATGTGATCTTTCTATATATATATATATATATATATATATATATATATATATATATATATATATATATATATATATATATATATATATATATATATATATATATATATATATATATAACATTATATATATATATTTCACCACTGGTGGGCAAAGGCCAGAGGCCTACTAAAATGTTCATGACAGTTAGGGGGAAAATCGAAAACCTGATCAAATTAAAGGCCGACATGAACTGTTACACTTCATTTCAAAGTGTATAAGTCATAGGAAGTTGGGAAAATAGACAAAGGGAGTGTGTTCCAGGCTTTATCAGTAGAGTGCATGTAAGATTGAGCATAACGGCTAAGTCTAGGGTGTGAGAGTTGAATTCCATATAGGGGCGAACAACACTTCGTAAGCAGAGCAAGCAACTAGGATGGAGTGAAAGAAACTAAAGGCTCCTCAGAACACCTAACCTCTTAGAAGCTTGGTTTAAGAAAGAGAGGTAATGAGATCTTTCCAAGAAAGATCACGAGAAAAAGAAACTCCGAGAATATTTAGGACAGATGTAGGTTTGAGTTGAGTGTTTTCGAAGAAGATATCAGAGTTGTGTGGAAGATTGTGTTGAGTAGAGAGATGAGGAATTAAGTTTTTGAGGCATTGAAAACGACCATGTTTTCTCTGCTTCAATTTGATTGCGAAACAGATGAGAGATCAGCTGCTCCAAGGCTACCTTCCTTGCGTTTGTTAACTGTTGTTGGGAGTGGCGCCTTTCAAATCGAAATCAGTATGGAAGAGTGGAGTCATCAGCATAGGTGTACATAGGAGATGAAGTAACAGAGAGAAGGTCATTAATGAAATGCATAAAAAGTGATGGGGATCTGACAGATCCATGACGAACACCACTATTAATAGATTTGAAGGAAGAACGATGGCTGTCTACAACAGCTGATATAGAAAGGCCAGAAAGGAAATCAGAGTGATCACAGTTAGAAGGATAGATTTCGTAAGAGGGAAGAGGGAAGTTTGGAAAACAAAGTTTTGTGCTAGACTCTATCGAAAGATTTTGATATGTCCAGCGCGACAGAAAAAAATTCACCGAAATGCCGAAGAGCGAAAGACCAAGAGTCAGAGAGAAGGGAAAGTAGATCACAAGTAGAGATCTTCTTACGAAAGCCATATTGGCTATCAGAGATAAGATTAGAAGAATCTTCCTGGTAAGGATAGACTTTGAAACTTTAGAAAGAACGAAAGTTAAAGAAATGGGACGGTGGTTAGAGAGTTGGGAAGGGCTGAATGAACGCACGTTTTCAGCAAGAAGGGAAGGTTGACGTAGGAAGATATAGACCAAATAATTTACCAAGAATGTGTGTTATCTCGGAAGCACAAGTTTTGAGAACCACAGGAGGTATACCATCAGAACTGTTTACCTTCTTAGTGTTAAGCTCGGAGAGAGAAGAAATGAAAACTTTAGAAGAATTTCCAATTTTAGGCATAAAAAGATTTGGAGGGGTTGAAGGAGTAGGAAGAGCTCCGTAATTGTATAAGGTTGAATTAGAGGCAAAAGTTTGAAGAGTTCATCTTTAGAGGAAGACAAAACGGCAGAAGATACTAAAGGAGGGAAAGAGGAAGAAGCAAAGTTAGAGTTGACATTTTTTTTTGCAAAATGCCAGAAAGGGCGTGAGAAAGTAGAACCAGAAAGATTGTTGCATTTTAAACGAAGAAATGAATTATTAGTATTAGGGGAATAGATTTTGCACGTTTACGGGATGAAAAATAAGTTAAATGAGTTTCTGGAGTATGAAGCCGATCCCTGAAGTCATCATCCCTGCGGCTGATAGGACAAGAACAAGCAGAGTAAAACTAAGGTGGGGAGATGCATAAACTGCTCAAGGTTGTTCTGGATAGAACGCTGGAAGGCGAATTCACCAGCTGGATTATGAGAACTAGAGGAAAGCCACTGGCGGTGGTGAACATTGAAATCACTTAAAATGATGGTTTCGGAGAAAGGAGAAGAAGAGAGAATGTGTTCTATTTTGGAGTTAAGATAGTCGAAGAATTTTGGATAGTCAGTAGAGTTAGGAGATAAGTAAACAGAAAGATGAATTAAGTTGAAGAATTGCAATGAAGTTTAAGCCATAAATTAGAGAATTCAGAAGACTTCAAATTAGAGACACAAGAACAGACAACATCATTGCACACATATGCGCAACATCAGTCTTTGGCTGAAAATTAAGGATAGAGACAGTAGGAGGAAACAGAGTAGG
>SEYY01012437.1:7500-20000 GCA_009176605.1 Armadillidium nasatum
TGAGATTTCACTTTGAACTCAAAATGATTTCACAGTTATGGAAGTGCGTTCAAATTATAAATTATAGCGTAATTTTCAGAAGAATAACCAAACAATATAGGAGAAGAGGAAATAGTTATCAGGGCTATCACATTAAATTGGAAACATGCTTATGCCTGAGACATGTGGCGCAGTGATTGGAGGTCGACCAGTCGTCAGTATGGTGGCTCCTTTACTGGTTTCCGGAGAATGGCAACAACCATGGAAGACAAGATCATGGTCGTCCGAGGACTAGTTGAATAAGGAATGATAGATTTCTCCACCTGACACTTCTGCAAAATCGGATTTAAGCTAGTGTTCAACTCGAGTCCAGTTCTGTAGATTTAGACGTATGTCCATTTCAGACTATACCACTCGAAGAAGACTGTACGAGGCTGGAAAAGCTGCTAGACAGTCTGCCACTGGTCCTCTTAAAACCAGGATGTATCAGGTAGTCCGATTGCAGTTTGCGCAGGCCTATGGAAATTTGACACTAACTCTATAAAGTAATATACCCTTCACTGACAATCCTTGGTTAGCACTACATGTACCAGAAGGACGTCAGCGAGAGTGGAGGTGTCCATGTGAGCTTTTTGCCCTTTGAAACATTTCTCCATGAGTCCCTTTCGGAGTTGACTCGCGATGATGGTGTGGCTGGCATAAGTTTGGGAGCCAGCACAAGGTTGTGCATTCTGGACTGGGAGACTTTAACGGCAGAAAAGTATTGTGGACGACAGGAATATGTTAGTGTCTTTTGCACTATTGGGGACGTATTTTAATACACATTCTTATAACTCTAGAACAATGTCAGACCGTTCAATACAACGGTCGTTCTATTGTACCTCACAGAGATGTAAATGTACTTCTTGCCTATACCAGCGAAAGCTAGGACTTCAATACCATGGAATGTGCTTGGAAATGTTGGAAGATTTGTAAAAACCCGCGCACAAGCTCCAACATCACACACAGATATTGAATAGTAGTTTGAGGGATCGTTTCATCAATGCCATTACGGTTGGAGGAAGTAATGAGAGCCAGAGAAGACACTACCACACTAGTAATAGATTTCGTAAGTTTTTGCATTTTTTTTTTAAATGTTGCATTAACTATTAATATTTCCTTCTTCGTGGTTCTCTTCACTAATTTTTTTTTGTGTTCCTCCTAAATTTCGGTAATGTATGGAAGACAACAATAACTTTAGAATTTTTATTGTATTAGTATTATGACGCTATTGTGACATAATTGGAAAGTAATTAATTAGAGTGCCTTAAGACTCTGTCTCGATCTGGTTCTGGTTCTGGGAAGGAGCTTCTTAGATAGTTCCAGTCCTCGAATATGGCAATGCCCGTGAGATGCAAAATTTTAATTTTAATAAAAAGGGAGCACCTTTCATATGCAAGAATTATATATATATATATATATATATATATATATATATATATATATATATATATATATATATATATATATATATATATATATATATATATATATATATATATATATATATATATATATTATAGCATATATATATATATACCGTGGCTTAAACGGTAGGGTGATTGACTCACGTGCTTGAGGGCGCCGGTTCGATCCCACTTCGGGATCCTAGGTATATAGTACCTAGAAAAGTTCCTCTCCTCGAATAGGGCAATGCCCGTGAGTTGTGAACTTTTATATAATATATATATATATATATATATATATATATATATATATATATATATATATATATATATATATATATATATATATATATATATATATATATATATATATATATATATATATATATATATATATATATATATATATATATATATAGCGCCAAAACAAGCCTTTACATAAAGCAGCTAATTAAGATTAACAAAGCCTTATGTTTGCTTTAAAGGTGTTTTTTACCTTCTTTTTCGCCTCATAATTATTAATAATAATAATAATTTTATAATTATGAGAATAAAGTTGAAAAAAATTATAAAAGTTTTCCTATAAATTACAAGTAAAGGTTATTACTTGTAATGTCATGAAAGCTAATTTTATTTTCGTATTAATAATAATAATAATAATAATAATTATAGTGATAATAATAATAATAATAATAATAATAATAATAATAATAATAATAATAATAATAATAATAATAATAATAATAATAATATATAATAATTATAATAACAAAAATAATAACTAATTATAACAATAATAATAATAATAATAATAATAATAATAATAATAATAATAATAATAATAATATTATAACTAATAAATATCTTAATTTATTAATATTTCTTTTTTTAAATAGAATATCGATATTTTTCAATAGAATAATTTGCAATGTAAATTGTTGATTGAAGATACTGATAAGATATCTTTTTTCTTTTCTATAAATATTGTAAAAAGATAGAGAAGCCAAGAATGAAACAACAGCAACAAATAAACAATAAATAGGAGCAATATATATATATTAAATGACGAAGAAGAACAGAAAAGAGAATAAAT
This sequence comes from Armadillidium nasatum, assembly GCA_009176605.1. Taxonomy (NCBI): domain Eukaryota; kingdom Metazoa; phylum Arthropoda; class Malacostraca; order Isopoda; family Armadillidiidae; genus Armadillidium; species Armadillidium nasatum. The sequence continues at coordinate 10,018 of SEYY01012437.1, forward strand.
AAAAAGAAAAGAAAAAAAAGAGAAAAAAAAAGTTGTCAGTAGAAAAATGTAAGAGAAAATGAAAGACAAAAAAAAATATTATTGTGGCAATTGTAAGAGTTTGAAGTAGTTCGACTGAGTAATTAAAGTTAAAAGTGTTTGAGTAGTAAAAGTTTGAAATCGTTTGACTGAGTAGTTGAAGTTAAAAGTGTTTGAGAAGTAAAAGTTTGAAGTCGTTCGACTGACTAGTTAAAGTTAAAAGTGTTGACTGAGTAGTAAAAGTTTGAAGTCGTTTGATTGAATTGTAGTTTGATATCGCTTAATTGAATAGTAGTTTGAAGTCATTTGATTGAATAGTTGTTTGAAGTCATTTGATTAAATAGTTGTTTGAAGTCATTTGATTGAATAGTTGTTTGAAGTCATTTGATTGAATAGTTATGGAAGTCATTTGATTGAATAGTTGTTTGAAGTCATTTGATTGAACAGTTGTTTGAAGTCGTTTGATTGAATAGTAGTTCGAAGTCATTTGATTGAATAGTTGTTTGAAATCATTTGATTGAATAGTTGTTTGAAATCATTTGACTGAATAGTAGTTTGAAGTCATTTGATTGAATAGTTGTTTGAAGTCATTTGATTGAATAGTTGTTTGAAGTCATTTGATTGAATAGTTGTTTGAAGTCATATGAATTGAATATTAAAAATATTTAGAAATTTCAGAAAACAAAAACAAAAAAAAGACGTTCGGAGTAATAATTATTATTCTCATAATTATTATTCTCCTCATAATTACTATTCTCTTTAATTACAAAGCTTTTGTTTAATAGAGACGCAAAAGACTTAAAAGCTTAAGTTTATCTCATTCAATTTTAGTTAAAACTTTTTAATGAGTTCCTTTCTTAAATCTAAGCAGAAGGTATTAAATTTTTTTTTTTTAATAATAGATTTTTTTTTTTTTTTTTTTTTTTGAGAATTTCTTTGAAAGGCATATATATATATATATATATATATATATATATATATATATATATATATATATATATATATATATATATATATATATATATATATTATATGGGTTGGAAAAATAGGCAGAATGACCTTTACAAGACGAATATGAGTAGTGACCTCAAAATGGGTACATCTTGCAATTTATTGACAACAATTATATGCGATTTTAAACGGGCGATTAACACCATCAGAAAAATAATTGATTGCACACAATTTTAAAAGAACGAATAATAAGATTGAACATAATCAATTTGCATAAGATTGAACATTATCAATTTGCATTTCAAGCTAAATTGACTGCAAGAAGAGTATCATATTCAATAGGAAATTGAATGTCAATTTATCAACGAAGGTCTTTAGCAGAAGAAACTCTTAAAATTTATTAGACAGTTTGTAATAACCTATGATCATTTGATACAGTACTCATTCAGTAGTATTAAAACAATAATTTAATTTATGGAAAAAGTATTGAAAATCTACGCCAAAGTAGGAGAAAAAGAATTGTAATTTTACACTCCAGAAACGAAATATACATTTTTTATTTTTTTATTTTTTTATTATATTTTATTATATTACATTATAATGTAACTAAACCATTGTGGGAAGTGCAAAATGGTAAATAGGGATTATTATGTTGCACAAATAAGAAGAAAAAGAGATACGTAAGCCATTGACATAGCTACAAACAATATTAAAAAAAAAATAAAAAAAAAAAAAATTTAAAAATTCAAACAACCTATTCTAAATAAAAATATTTGCCAAAAATAAAATAGCGTAAGGTGATACCCTATATTTAAAATTTAAAATATAAAAAAGTATATAATCAACAATGAAGATGCAAATACACACGAAAATTTGTTTACAGGGGGCTCTGACCCTGAAACCCAAACTCGTGAGTGGTGGTGAAATATTGATATATTTAGCGAAGGTGTATTTATATAGACAATCTGAGCGATTTGATCCCCACAGAAAAATATTCGGGTACCATGAACCTTCAGTGTTCTTGTTAGTGCATTTCTAAGTAATTAAAATAATAATAATAATAATAATAATAATAATAATAATAATAATAATAATAATAATAATAATAATAATAATAATAATATTATTATATCATAATTATAATTATAATAATTAATATTATTTTTATTATAATTATAATATAATTATTAATTATTATATATAATTATTATTATAATTATAATTATTACCTTAATTTATTATATTATTATTATTATTATTCCGTTCATTTTGGGCCTAAGTGCATTTTGCGCGGTACACTATTAAGTTGCTTCACAAAATATATATGTTTCACCAAAAAAAATTTTATTAAATTTCTTTAAATAAATAATAATAATAATAAAATAATAATAATAAAATTATATTAAAAATAATAATGTTATTAATTTTATTTAAATAAATGTGTTGCTTCACAAATATTTTAATAATAATTTTATTATTTTTATAATAAAATTTTATTATAAAATTTAGCTGTCAGCAAGAACATATGCGTATCTCTTTGGGATACGCACATGAACTTGTTATTATTATTATTATTATCTAATACCTTTATCTCTATAAGAATTATAAACCTGTTCAGTTTACTTTTAATAGCCTTTACATTTCTTTACTTTGATTTTATTATTATTACTAAATGTCTCAACTTACTATTTAAATTCTCAAATATAAAATATCTTTAGATTAACAATACAAATTCCGTAATAATAATAATAATAATAATAATAATAATAATAATAATAATAATAATAATAATTTCAAATTTCAAAATTCTTTATTCAGAAGTATAAGTACAAGTTATACATTTTTCAGTAGGTCCTACTCTACTAGATACAATATTTATAATTAGCTGTACATTACTCTGAAAAGGGGCTTCTAAGGGGAAGCACATTGGTTTCCTTGAACCCCAAAGTTTAGTTGATAAATATTACATCAATATAATTAAATATCATTTTTATACAAATATGGTGAATAAATATAATGAGCAATAATAAATATAGCAATAGCAATAATAATAATAGTAGTAATAGAAGTTAAATACAATAGTACCCATAATAATATACATTAATGACAATATAGTTATAATAGATAATAAATGTAATAATAATAGACAAAAATAAAAATAATAATAAAATAAATAATGATAATAATAATAATAATAATAATAATAATAATAATAATAATAATAATAATAATAATAATAATAATAATAATAATAGTGGCAATAAGTAATAATAAATAAATGAAAAAATAAAAAGCATAATAATTATAAAAATAACATTAATAGTAATAATAATAATTAAATAAGGAATATTAATAATAGGCAAAAGAATAATAATAATAATAATTAGTAATAATAAAATAATAATATAATAATAATAATAATAATAATAATAATAATAATAATAATAATATACTAAGTGATAATTAAAATAAGAACAATAATAATAGTAATAGTAACAATAATAATAATAATAATAATAATAATAATAATAATAAAATATAATAATAATAATAATAATAATAATAATAATAATAATAATAATAATAATAATAATAATAATAATAATAATAGCGGCAATAAAGCAATAATAAAACAAAGATAATACTAAGATGCAACATAGTAATAATATTACTAGTAGTAATGATAATTATAATAATTGTAATAATAATATAGACCTTAATAACACTGATAAGACTAGTACTAACTTTAATAAGAGGCGAACAGGGAATAATTAGTACTGGTTAAGATAATACTTTTTAATATTGAGTGCAAAAGCTTTCAAAGATTTTTTATTTTTAATTTCTGTTGGTAGATCGTTGAATAGATTTGCTGATTTGAATGTAACAGCTTGTCTGGCCTTCTCTAGTCTATAAAACGGTGGATTAATATGTAGGTTGTTTCGCAGATTAACATCTCTTTGAATTTGATTATTACGGAAGTTAGTTATTAAAAAATTGCAGGTTTCATTATTCATTATTTTGTGTAGTTCTTTTAGTAGAGTAAGATTTAATTGGTGATGAAACTGCAAGATTTTAAGTTTCTTAAATAAAGGTTGGGTATGTTCATAGAGATGACTAGCAGACAGTAAACGAATAAAGCGTTTTTGCATGATAACAACAGGGTTGATAACATAGTTCCTAGCAATACCGTAGATTGGCAGACAATACAACAACTGTGAGTGTACGTGTAATAATAATAATAATAATAATAATAATAATAATAATAATAATAATAATAATAATAATAATAATAATAATAATAATAATAATAATAATTAAAAAAATTAAATAAAAAGAAAAAAATGTTACTTTTCGACAGGCTTTTTAAATGAACTCCGAAACTGTGGCTGAATCTTCTGTTAAAAGCATGCAAAATCAGCAAGCAGTATAAAATTTATATATATTTGAAGGATGTATATATGTAATTTACATACGGCTTGGGTTTATTTAAGCTCCCTTTAATGAGTTCGTAAACCATCATAAATTCGAATGTATTTTGAAATGAAAATACATTAAATTTATTTATCTATTTATTTTTTTTTTATATATAAAAAAGTTTACATCTCACTGGTTTTGCGTTCTTTTCTAGGAGGAGAACTATTCAAGGTAGTATATACTGGAGATCAGCAGTTGGGATCAAACTGGCGTCCTCAATCACATGAGTCAATCACTCTACCTTTTGTGCCACGGATTTCATCATCCTTGATTAGCATTTACTAATTTGAGTACGATTTATAATTCAGCAGCCAAAATCGAGCATCTGAACGGGAACAGAAAGCTCGATTCAAATAGTTATTACTATATATGGATAACATTATTTTTCCTCATTTTATATATATATATATATATATATATATATATATATATATATATATATATATATATATATATATATATATATATATATATATATATATATATATATAGAGAGAGAGAGAGAGAGAGAGAGAGAGAGAGAGAGAGAGAGAGAGAGAGAGAGAGAGAGTGAGAGAGAGAGAATAATATATATATATATATATATATATATATTATATATATATATATATAATATATATATATATATATATATATAATATATATATATATATATATATGTAATTAATAATCATTCATAAACTTGACAATCTAATAAGGTAGAGTACAACAACACATCAGAATAATACATGATATACAATTCATATTCTTGATCAACCTGTATGGATGCAAATTACTTTTTCGTTATAGCATTTTATTTTAATAACATTAAGACAAATGCAAATTAATATAATTTTACCTTAAAACGTATACATGTTTTATTTATACGGGGGGAAAGATTTGAATATATTATTTCTGACATTTTGAAATAATTCAAAATGTTTTTATAATTAATGGAATGACGTTAGAACATTATTTTTCGTTCCCTTTGAGACAAAATGTTATTAATATGTTTATTTGCTCTGTTTTCCTTCATTTATTCTCTGTGGAATATGAAGCTCTGATGGTTTCTTTTCAGCTAATGGTTTTGCGTTATTATTTTCCTTGTTTTCTAATTTTTCAATTGGGTCTTTGTTTTCTTCTTTATTTGTTGTTTTAGCTGCCAATAGTTCTACTTGGGGCTTTTTATCTGGCTCGTTTTCAGCTGTTTTATAGCAGATATTATTCGTACTTTCTTCTTTAGGTTGTAGTTTCCATTTTTTAGGCTTTGGGTAGTCTCGTAGAAAGTAGTTTGATATTATTCCCCTTATGTAGGAGAGCATTGTTGCTTTTCTTTATACGGTATTGTAGCAGTTTCTTTCTAAATTCGTAATTCTAATTTTCTGATTATTTGTGTCTTATGGTTTGCGACAGGGATGAACCATATCTTCTTTAAAGTGTACAAGGTTTTGGTAAGTTAGAAGTACAGAGTAAGATATGTAAACCACTCAAAGAGGTGAACGTCGCAAACTAATCAGTAAATTTAACGCAATTTTGAAGGAAAAAACTTTTTCTGATGATATTTTATGTTGCTTTTATAGCGTTATTGAACATTGTTTGATTTATAGTATAAAGTTAAAAATTTTTAATGCATAGTTTTTTATTACCTAAATTTTGATTCTCTCAAAGTGAAGTTTAGAAAGTTTATTTTAATTGTACCTTTTATTTAATTTAATTATTCCATTACTTGTAGCTTAAGTCGTTGATAAAATTAGTATTTTCTTTACTGAAATTATTTGTATTTATTTAAAAAAAAATAAATAAATAATTGTAAAGAGTTAAATACTTCTTTTTCTAATGATTTTTTATTATTTTCTTCTCTTTTTACTTAAATTATTTTCTGAAAATTTTTTATAATTCTGACAAAAAAAAATATGTTAACTAATGAAAATTTTTAAAAAAATAAATAAATAATTTAAATTAAATTGAAATTCTAACTTGCAATTTGAATATAAAAAGAACATGAAATATATTTCAGAATCTTCGTAAAAAGGAAAAAATAAATAAATAAGTAATAAAATACGTTTGTAAATTTAGTATGGCTCTACCCATTTTTTGGGACCGCAAATTTTTTTTTTTTATTTTTTTTTTTTTAAATAAACCCTTTTCGACGAGTTTATTTGACATTTTATTGACTTTTGAGGTTCGTTTGTTTTATTATTATTATTATTATTATTATTATTATTATTATTATTATTATTATTATTATTATTATTATTATTATTATTATTATTATTATTATTATTATTATTATTATTATTATTGTTATTTATTATTGTTATTATTATTATTATTATTATTATTATTATTATTATTATTATTATTATTATTATTATTTATTATTATTATTATTATTTATTATTATTATTATTATTATTATTATTATTATTATTATTTATTTTTTTTTTTTTTTTTTTTTTTTTTTTTTTTTTTTTTTTTTTTTTTTTTTTTTTTTTTTTTTTTTTTTTTTTTTTTTTTTCTTCTAATTTAAATTTAATTTTCTTAATACAATTTTCGAAAACAACTTAACAGAGAAAGTAAGAAGCATAATTATATTTATTTTCTGACCGGTTATTATTATTATTATATATTATTATTATTATTATTATTATTATTATTATATTATTATATTTATTATTATTATATTATTATTATTATTTAATTTAATATCGTTATCATTATTATTATTATTATTATTATTATTTATTATTATTATTATTATTATTATTATTATTATTATTATTATTATTATTATTATTATTATATAGATTTAATATCGTTATTATTATCATTATTATTATTATTTTTATTATTATTATTATTACTATTATTATTGTTATTATTATTACTATTATTATTATTTTATGTACGAGCTGAAAGTGGCAGCGTTTACTAGGCTAGGCCAATTTGCTGGCCGTAGTCGTACTTTTTACACTATAAGTCAATGTTAGGTTAAGTCTAACTTATATATATATATATATATATATATATATATATATATATATATATATATATATATATATATATATATATATATATATATATATATATATATATATATTATATGGAGTACGCCTCTCATATCTGGGGTGATTCCACACATACAGCTCTTCTTGAAAAGGTGGAGTCTAGAGCTTTTCGTCTTATCAACTCTCCCGCTCTTACTAATTCTCTCCAATCTCTTTCTTCCCGTCGAATTGTTGCGTCACTTTCTCTATACTATCACTATTACAACAGTACATTGCTCTTCTGAACTCTCACGTCGCATACCTCCTCCGTTGAGAAGGGCTCGTGAGACACGTCTTTCTACACAGTCTCATCCTTTCTCTGTCCAACTCTCTGACCCCAGATTTAACCGCTATACTCTATCTTACATGTAATCTACTGGTAAAGTCTGGAACAACACTCCCTTTATCAGCCTTTTCCCAAAATCCTTTGACTTGCACACTTTTAAACGCCGTGTATCGGGTCACGTCAGCCATTAGCGACCCCATTTCGAATACTCCCCAACTCTGGTGGATTATGGTAGCCTTTGGCCTTTGCCCACCAGAGGAAGACATAAAAAAAAAAATATATATATAATATATATATATATATATATATATATATATATATATATATATATATATATATATTTATATTTTTCCTCATCTTTATATAAATCTATAATAGCTTGTTCAATGATAAGTAATGTTTATTCACATTTTCTTATAAAATGTTAAATTAATCTAATGTTAAGGAAACTTATGGTAAAAGTATGAATTATCATTCATGTAATTAGAATAGAATTTCAGTACATAATATGAGATCCGAAATCATTAAAAAAAAAAAAAAAAAACCCTGCTGCTACTATTATTCAACTATTTCGAAAGCAATGTAAATAAAAAAAAAACTTTCAAATGAGAAGAAACTTTCCTTTGTGTTTAATTATAAATAAACTGTTTAAGTTTTATTTTGCAAATGTAAAAAATATTGGACTAAAGAAAATAGGATTCGTATAATAAATTCGGAAGGGACTAAAATTTCCCCTAAAATGTTTTTGTAAGAATTTTTTTTTTTTTTTTTATTTTTTATTCTTTTATTTTTTATTTATTTTTTTTTTTTTTTTTTTTGTAGAGTAATATTTGGATTTGTAGGATCTCAGTCAAAATTAATACAAAATTACTCCAAATGTAAATACTACAAATTTATTATTCGGTTTTCTATTTTGGTACATGGGTTCGCAAAATGTTAATTCACATTTTGAAGTAAAACATTTTTAGTTCTCTCTCAATTCTTAAAGCTGAATGACTTTTTTTTTTTGTTCAGTTAAGAATACAAAAAATACTTGTAATGGGGTAATTAAAATTCAAACGTTTTATCTGTATAGCCTTCGTTTTAGGAAACAAATTCTTCTATTCAGTTGTCGCATATTAATATTATTATTATGATTATTATTATTATTATTTATTGTTTATTTTGATTATTATGATTATCATTATTATCATTAAAATTATTGTACATTTTAATTATTATTATTAATATTATTTGGGAATTTTTAATTTTAAAACGTTTGTGTTTTGAAACGTTTCATAAAATACTAGCAAGACTGCGAAACATTCACTAGAAAACACCTATTATACTCATAGATTTATTTTACAACCTATTTCATTATTAATCCAGTTAAATAGGTAAATAAATATTGTATGTAAATAAATAGGTAAGATTTCTTCCTTGTATGTCTACCTAAACAATTTTTTTAGTTAGTATAAACAGTAACGTATAAAATCTTTTAAATTTCGTTTAATTCTTTTACTTCATTTCATTCATTTATATATTATATTAGGAAAAAAGATTTCAACTAAAGTGTAGTCATTTAATTTAAAGATGTTTGCCGTTATTTGATTATTGTTTGCATTTAAAATGCAAACTAGTAACACTTGCAAAAAATCGATAGTAATTGCATGCCAACCAGTATATATAATATATATATATATATATATATATATATAATATATATATATATATATATATATATATATATATATATATATATATATATATATATATATATATATATATATATATATATATATATATTATACGAAGGTGGGCTGAAAAGGTAACGCCTGTTTCTGCCGTAAAATCTCATACACTGCAGATAAGGTAATGAAACAAAGACTGAATAAAGGTCAAATGTTTATTCAGTGGTGGACCCACGTATCGCCCCCCGTTAAAATGTTTTGAAGAAATTCTGTACACCTTCTTCCTGCAAAAATTCAATCACTGCACGTTGCTTCAACAAAGTATCACTATTAGCTTCCAAAATAGTTCTGTTTCAATTCTTAAGGTTGAATGACTTTTTTGAGTGATCAGCTAAGAATACAAAATATACTTATAATAGAGTAATTAAAATTCAAACGTTTTATCTGTATAGCCTTCGTTTTAGGAAACAAATTCTTCTATTCAGTTGTTGTATATTATAATTATTATTGTTTATTTTGATTATTATTATTATTATTAAAATTATTGTGCATTATAAT
>SEYY01012437.1:27500-35000 GCA_009176605.1 Armadillidium nasatum
ATTATTATTATTATTATAATTATTATTATTATTATTATTATTATTATTATTATTATTATTATTATTATTATTATTATTATTATTATTATTATTATTATTATTATTATTATTATTATTATTATTATTATTATTATTATTATTATTATTATTATTATTATTATTATTATTATTATTATATAATAGCAGTAGCATTAGTTGTAGTTGTATTTCAAAAACTAAGTAAAAGAGACAATTTTCCTCCACTCTTACACAATTTTAATTGCCTTTCCCTAAAGAAAAGGAGAATAATAACCTTTATTCTTTTTACAAGACGAATTGACACTCATCAAATCAGTAATAATTTTTCATACTTGCAAAATATCTTCTAAAATCTTAAGTGAATTTTTTATTCGATACAAAATCCTAATATACGTTAAAAAATGATAATTTTTGTAACTTTTGAAAATATACCTTACAAAGGTATATATATATATATATATATATATATATATATATATATATATATATATATATATATATATATATATATATATATATATATATATATATATATATATATATATATATATATATATATATATATATATATATATATATATATATATATATATATATATATATATATATATATATATATATATATATATATATATATATATATATATATATATATATATATATATATATATATATATATATATATATATATATATATATATATATATATATATATATATATATATATATATATATATATATATATATATATATATATATATATATATATATATATATATATATATATATATATATATATATATATATTATATATATATATATATATATATTTTAATTTATTATTATTTATTATTTAGGATTTATTTTAACTTTAAATATTATATTTCTTAGATAATTTTAACTATTATTATTATTAATTTCTATTATTATTATTAATTATTGCCGTAATTTGAAGTTTAGCTTTGGAATTAGTACTATAAGACTTATTACTTTTTATTACAATTTTTATTATTATCATTTTAATCTTTATTATTATTATAGTTGTTAATATTATTAGTACTTCCTTACCATAATTATTATGATTTTTATTATATTAAGACCATTATTATATTTCTGAATATCTTCTACCCCTTCTTATTCTTCCTCTCATCATTATTATTGTTGTTATTATTGCTATTATTATTATTATTAATTATTATTATTATTAGTATTAGTATTATTACTAATTTTCACTTATTAATTTTAAGATATTTGTACATCAATTAGCATTATCTTTATCATTTATTTTGTTATATGCACCATTCTAGTACTTACTTTTTAATAATAAAATTAAAAAATTTATTTAACTACTAAACTTTGGGGCTCAATGGAAAAGAATGAGTATCCCCTTAGAAGTCCCCTTTCAGAGAACTGTACAGTCACTTCATTACTATTACTATTATTAGTATAGTTAGTAGTATAGGCCCTACTAAATATTGTAAATTATAATTTACGTTCAATGAATAAAGAATTTATGATTATGATTATTATTATGATTATAATCACTATTATTATTATTATTGTTATTATTATTATTATTATTTATTATATTATTATCGTTCTTGTTGCTGTTATTATTATTATTATTATTATTATTATTATTATTATTATTATTATTATTATTATTATTATTATTATTATTATTATTATTATTATTATTATTATTATTATTATTATCATATAGAAAATAAGACTGTATTCTGTTACGGTGTTGCACGAGTTTAATTTGCAATTCCTCATTTCTCTTTGAGATTAAATTGACACTTGGATTAAGATTTAAGGATTTCAATCGAGCTCAAATTCTTGATACTCCTTAAAGCAGGAAACGTATTACCATTAATGCAATATATATATATATATATATATATATATATATATATATATATATATATATATATATATATATATATATATATATATATATATATATATATATATATATATATATATATATATATATATAATAATTCATTCAATTTTAGAAAGTAAAAGACCAGCCATGAATGTTTTGTCATTTCCTTCTTATGAACATATTTAAATTTGCTGTGAAACCAAATTTTATTCATTTAGTTATTTGTTTGTGGGGAAGACCTACTAACTATCCGGAAGCATTCAAACCCAAGATTTATGTTTCTGTTTCCAGTGAGTCAAGCAAATTGATTTTCCAGTATTCAGTGTTATGTTTCTCAACTACTTCTGGAATGATAGATAACTTGAGCATTTTTGACACAATCCACCTCACTAAGTTCAGTGTTAGCTTGGTTTAGAGTTGAGGAAACCTCCTTTATGGTGTCTTTCCTACAATCTTAAATTCATTGGAAAGGTCTTATTAAAATATTTTATAAAATATAACTGATTTTTTAAGATTTTAAAGTGCTGTATTTTAGCTTAATAATTAATTTATAGGTCTTAACATTCTGGCTGTACTCTTAATGTTTATTGCCCAATATAATCAAAATCAAATTAAAAATCAGATCACATATCTGGAGGTTATTGTTCTTTTTATTATGTTAAGATAGGAAGATAGGTTGTTTGACTTTAATTGAAATTCCTCAGTGGCACCCATTGCATTTGACATAGCTGCCATATACATTTGATGCGGCACTCTGCGCTCTTATAAATACTTTATAAAAGTTTTGATTTAAAGTAAACCTTCCTGGTTTTGAGCACAGAAACCGTAAACGACATGTTAAAACTTCATTGCAGGTTCTCACTAGTATGTTTTCCCAGGGATCATAGAATGCTTTCTTTGGGATTTTAATTTCTAAAATGTAAATAAAATACATTATACTTCTTTTCTAATCTGAATACTGAATGTCATTACAATAGAATAATACTTAAAATCAGTATTTAATAGAGTTGAAACAAATGATCGATACAACAACGAGTTATGACATTAATTTAATGGTGATTTTTGGGTCTTAAATAGAAGGATAAATTTGAAATTTTCGATAGAATATAGGTAATAGCTTCCAACTTTATGCTTCAGCCTTTTCCATATATTTCTTTCAGCTTCTGTTAATTAAAAGGGAGAGATTTATTTTGAAATCTATCACAAAATTTAGAAAGAAATTTTCAGGTTATGATGTTTTCAATTTTAAGACCTTATATATATATATATATATATATATATATATATATATATATATATATATATATATATATATATATATATATATATATATATATATATATATATATATATATATATATATATATATATATATATATATATATATATATATATATATATATATATATATATATATATATATATATATATATATATATATTCTATATATATATATATATATATATATATATATATATATATATATATATATATATATATATATATATATATATATATATATATATATATATATATATATATATATATATATATATATATATATATATATATATATATATATATATATATATATATATATATATATATATATATATATGCGTAAATTTATTCGGAAGAACTTTTGAATTTTCTATGAATTTTCTTACCTTGTTTTTCCTATAAAAAAACATTTCATTTGTTTTTTATTTTCTTTGTTCCTAAAATGTTCTTTAAAATAGTTTATATATATATATATATATATATATATATATATATATATATATATATATATATATATATATATATATATATATATATATATAATATATGAAGGAAGCAGGGATAATGAAATTAGTGAGACTTAGTAAAAGTAGGAGAGTTAATAAGTTGAAAAACTTTTACTGCATTTTTTCAATGATAGCGAATGCGTAGAATCACTCCAGATATACAGGTGCTTACTCTATACAAAAGCGAATTTTGCGTATGATATAATGAAAAGTAGTTCTAAAGACTTCTCAGAACATCCAACCTCTTCTGAGCTTGTCTAGAAATTGAGATAGTGTGATTCTTTTAACAAGAAACATCACGAGAAAAAGCGACACCAAGAATATTAATTAAGAACAGAATGAGGTGTGAGTTGCTTATTTTTGAAGATATTATGATTGTGTCGAGTAGAAGGAACCGAGGATTTGATTTAATAAAACAACCATATTTTTTTTGTCCCAAGAAACATCAGAAGTCAGTTGCTCCAAGGATACTCGCCTTTCATTTACTATTTATTGTTGAGTGAGTATTCTTTCAAACTGAGAAAGAGCGGAAAAAAAACGAAATGACAGATAGAACACCGTTCATGGAGAACACAAAAAATATTGGCAATAAATACAAACTCTGAAGACATCGCTACCGATAAATTTGAAGGATGAAAGACTGTCGTCTAAAGAGACCGTAAATGAACTGCAGGAAAGAAAATCTGAGAAAATATCACAGAGATGGACCAGTTGAGAAGAACATAAGTTAGAGTTATAGCTTAATTAAAGTTTTAAAGAGTTCCTCTTCTTCGACACAGGATGAATGAGTGCATGGTTCCAGCAGGAAGAAAAAATTGAACTTGATAGTCAGACACGAAACAGTTTACAATGGTAGGTGTAAGCTCAGAAGCACGAGTTTTGAGAACAACAAGAGGGATAATGATCATAGGGATCTCTTGCTTCGTAGTGCTAAGCTCAGAGAAAGTCGAAATTACATCTTTAGAAAAAGTTATTATATTAGTAATAGAATATTTGGAGTAGCTTCGAACTCGAGGTTTGAAATTAGAAAATAGATACAACGGCTTGAGGGAAGATTATAGCTTTTGTTAATGGCAAAATAGCAGTGATGATGTCAGAAGAAACCAGATGAAAGAAATTTGAATATTTTTTCAAAATGATAGAAAGAAGACGGAGAAAAGAGTTTTTAGTATCGCAAAAAATAGATTTTGCACGATTCAGGTATGATATGATATGCAGTAAGAAGCACAAGCTTATGAATTTTGAAGACAGTTATTTCTGAAGGCAGTGTCTCTGCAGTAAATAACATGAGATCGATTACAGCTAAGCCAAAGTTATTAGATATAGCTGAAGGGAAAGTATGTGGAATATATGCCTCCATGTCAGAGAGAATTACATCGAATATGCGACCTGCTTATTCACAGGAACCTCTCAAACCAAACCAACAATCAAGATTTGGGAAATCAAAATAATATGACAGCTAGGTCTGACAAGTTAGCAAAGCAAAAGTGCCTAAGACCTCTCTACACCGAATGAAGATGTCGCTCCTGCGGAAGGCTTAAAAGGGAAGGAAAAAATACAGAGGATAGAAGATGATAGAATAAAAACAGTATAGAAAGAGTATATTAACACCAAAAAGAGAAGGATTATAACTTTGGGGGAATATTTCCAATTATATCAGAGGGAAGGGACGAAGTTGCGCCATGGACTCAAGTTCTAAATAGAAAAGGGGTATACAAGTTTAGTATCTGTATCTTAAGACTTTTGTGGAAAGTCGTTTTCGTTGTACATGTAAATTATCCAAAATAAGGACTATCAGAAAGAAAATCAGAGAGAGAAAGTGATATAATATATATATATATATATATATATATATATATATATATATATATATATATATATATATATATATATATATATATATATATATATATAATATATATATATATATATATATTATATATTTTTTTTTAGATTTTTATTTTTATTATTATTTATTATTATTATTATTATATTAATAATAATAATAATAATAATAATAATAATAATAATAATAATAATAATAATAATAATAATAATAATAATAATAATCATAATAATAATAATAACAATAATAATAATAATAATAATAATAATAATAATAATAATAATAATAATAATAATAATAATAATAATGATGATGATGATGATGATGTTGATGCTCTCTATTTCGCGGTATATTTTATATGTTGATAGTGACAATTATAAAATTTATTTTGTAAATTTTAAAGTTTAATAATATTTCAAACTTATTTACAATTTTTAAACGTTTTTTTTTTCTTTTATTGCAACATTTTCGATCAGCCAGATTGCGGCTCGTGTAAAGAATCCACTGCGGCTCGTGTAAAGAACCCACTGCGGCTCGTGTAAAGAACCCACTGCGGCTAGTAAGTCTTGCGTTGTATTAAGTTGGTCTTTGTTAATCGTGGTGCGCTATCTTAAAGAATTTACACTTAATAATATATCACCTGTCTCTTTACCATTAAAGCTAAATTATTACCGCAATATTATGTGTTTCGACGTAATATATGACTTGGAAAGAAATAGAAGGCTTAAAATTTATTTGCATCATAAGTCTTGTTCAATACGAAGAAAAAGTTTCAAAGAGTTTTATTTATTTTTTTTTTATTTTTTTTATTTATTTTATTTTTTTATTAATATTCTCTTAAATAAAAAAAATTGCTTGTTTTGTGCATAATATACTAAAGAGCAATATACTTTAATTTTTATGTAAATGCCTATATAAGCAAACATATTTAGAAATTACACACTTAAATACAAACATTCATAAATACAAACATACACATACACAAACAAATGAAAATCCAATTTTACATACACTCTATTTTATATATTTTTTTCCTACGAAAATGAGAATTAAATAAGCACATTGGGGAAAAGAATTTGTTTGTGTGCAGATAAATTTTATAAGGAAAATATCTTTTAATTTTCTACAGAAGAAAATAAAGAAAATTAGAAGGAACATTTTTAATGCAATGAAATCCTAATCAAGAGTTTCTGTAAGGTTAATGTAGCAGCGAATTCATTCCCTTTTATTTAAAAAAAAAAATTGGGATAAAACTTCTTGAATTGGAATTTATTTTATTTTTCAGTCTTTTTCTTTTATATATATATATATATATATATATATATATATATATATATATATATATATATATATATATATATATATATATATATATATATATATATATATATATATATATATATATATATATATATATATATATATATATATATTATATATATATATATATATATATATATATATATATATATATATATATATATATATATATATATATATATATATATATATATATATATATATATATATATATATATAGCTTCCTTAGCTATTAAATTCTTTATCGCTATCATCGGCAAGCAAAAATAATGAAAGTACTATAGAAAGAATTATTATTAAAAGGTAAAGAGAAAAAGGATGGATAGTAATTCCAAAGCGCAAATACATATTAGAAAATAGATATTCTCATTGCTTAGTAAAAGGTTAATAAGAATAAACAAAAAACTGAAAAAAAAATTTAAAAAATATTGTTCGTATTTTCTAAGTATTTTAATGTTGCTATTTTATTCTAAACTTTGTAAAATATTAGCTCTTATTGAATGCTTATTGCTTCACCTACACACTTTGGAAGCACGCTATGTACTCTTATTTATATAGAATCTTTCCTAATAATTAGGCTGAAAATATTTTAAGTAATTTTAAGATCGAAGATGAGCTCAAAGAGATTTGATATACTT
>SEYY01012437.1:40000-45000 GCA_009176605.1 Armadillidium nasatum
TCTGGGAATGCTTGTGGAGGGGAAAGGGGGAATGGATGGGGAAATAAAGAATAGAGTGATGGAAGGAATGAAAGTGATGGGGGGACTGAGGGAAGTATGGAAGAAGGGGAGAATATCAAAGGAAATAAAGGTAAGAATGTTTGAGAGTATGTGTCTGCCATCTGCAATGTATGGGTGTGAAACATGGGTGATGAATGCTCAAATTAAGAAAAGATTAGAAGTTTTTGAAATGAAAGGACTGAGGGCTATATGTGGGTTAAGGAGGGTAGATAGAATCAGGAATGAAAGAATAAGAGAGATGTGCGGATGGAAGAAGGGAATAGTGGGCAGAGCGGAAGAGGGTGTATTAAGATGGTTTGGACATATATGCAGAATGGATGAGAATAGGATGGTGGGTAGAGTCATGAGATCCGAGGTAGAGGGAGGAAGGGGGAGGGGAAGGCCGAGGATGAGGTGGATGGATGGGGTGAGGGAGATATTGGGGGGGAGGGGTTTGAATGTGGACGAAGGTAGGAGAGTTGCGGAGGACAGAGTGAGATGGAGGACAGTGGTGAGATAGAGTGTAGATGTGTGGGTGTAAGCGAACTGTGACGGGCACCACCCCACGTGAGTGGGAAGGGTGAAGGGTAAAATAAAATAAAAAAAAAAAAAAAAAATATATATATATATATATATATATATATATATATATATATATATATATATATATATATATAATATATATATATATATATATATATATATATATATATATATATATATATATATATATATATATATATATATATATTATATATATATATATATATATATATATATATATATATATATATATATATATATATATATATATATATATATATATATATATATATATATATATATATATATATATATATATATATATATATAAATATATATATATATATATATATATATATATATATATATATATATATATATATATATATATATATATATATATATATATATATATATATATATATATATATATATATATATATATATATATATATATATATATATATATATATATATATATATATATATATATATATATATATATATATATATATATATATATATATATATATATATATATATATATATATATATATATATATATATATATATATATATATATATATATATATATATATATTATATATATATATATATATATATATATATATATAATATATATATATATATATATATATATATATATATATATATATTATATATATATATATATATATATATATATATATATATATATATATATATATATATATATATATATATATATATATATATATATATATATATATATATATATATATATATATATATATATATATATAATATATATATATATATATATATATATATATATATATATATATATATATATATATATATATATATATATATGAATTTATAATATACTTACGAACACTTACGAAAAGAATAAAAGCTATTGTTTTCTCAATGACTATTGTTCTATTCTCTTGAAACTACTGATAGAACACTCTTGTAAGAAGGATGAAGTTGACGTATCTGTAAATTAGCAACCAGATATGAAGTACGTTACTTCAAAGTTCTCGAAGGGAAATTTGTTATTTCAAAATACAGTTGAAAAAAATACACTTAAATAATGCTTAATTTTTAATAAGATTAAGTTTTTAACACAAAAATTTTAATAAGCTAGATTACTTGGGATTCTAAAGGACAATTTCTTAATATATATATAATATATATATATTATATATATATATATATATATATATATATATATATATATATATATATATATATATATATATTATATATATATATATATATATATATATATATATATATATATATATATTGCCTTTGATGGGGAAGATCAGAAGTCTTCATGAAATTCATCAGAGTTTTTGCAATTAATTAAAGACTTACATTAATTCATAATATACCCTCTTTATATTTAGAATACCACTTCCCATGGTATAAAATAGTGTTTATATAATGGGAAGTGGAGAATTCAGATGAAGGAATATGGTTTTTGTATCACTGAAAACCATTTTTTCTTTGGTCTAATAGAAATACATAAAAGATCAGATTTCTGTTACTCCAAGCCTTTGTAGTGTTGTGTGGAAGGCTTTATAATTGAAAGCAAAAATCAATTGTATAATCGTTAACATAAGATTATATTGGTGAGGAAAAGACAGAAAGGAAATTATTGAAAAGAAAAACAATTAAGATTTCACAGAACGCTGAATAAAAAATCTATTGATAAATTTAAAGGTTGAACAGTGACATTGTGCTGAAACTGTTGCAGAAAGACCGGAAAGGAAATCAGGGAGAATAACAGATACCGTAAATGTATAGTTTATATAGACTTCACAGTTTTGTCCAGACCTTATCAAAAGTTCTTATCATTTCTAGTTGCATATCAAAATATTCAAAGATGCCGAAAAGCAGAGGATGAAGAGTCAGAAAGAAGCTAAAAATCACCAGTTGATCTTTCCTTATGAAAGTCATGCTCCCAACGAGAAAAAAGATTAGAAAGATTAATAGTTCCCAAACATTGTTATGGATAGAGTCGAAAAATGTAGAAAGAACAAAGCTTAAAATGATAGAACTATAGTTGATGAGATGAAATGAGATGAAACCCCAATTTTTGACATAGTTTAAATGAGGAAAGGTAGAAATAGAAGAAGCAGAGACGAAATTATTTTACCAAAGTAGTATATATATATATATATATATATATATATATATATATATATATATATATATATATATATATATATATATATATATATATATATATAATATATATATATATCAAGCATTTTTACAAAAAGAAAAGATTAGTATTCTAACACAGAACCTCTGGCAAATATTAAAAATTAAAATTCCTAACCTGCACTATAATTTGCGGGATTGACACATACAAATATAAATAATACAAGTGCGCATTACATTTATTTATTTATTTATTCGCATTTTTATTTATTTATTTATTTTTCATTGCAGCTTTTTACAGATGCTTCTTCTAGGAGTATAGGAGCCTTGAATCGTATCAATTTTAACACACGCTTCGTATTAAAAACATTGATGACCATATGTCCAGGCACCGTTCTTTTAGTTTTTATGGTTTCTTTATGGATTATTGCGTCATGGACTCTTCGCCAATGCGAAAGGTAAGCTCGCTTTCAATACATATTTTCCCAAATATTATTACACACATACATATATATATTTTTCTCTCTTTCTCTCGCAATAGCATGATTATTATTGAATTACATTCATTCAGGGTTAGGGCATTTTGTAATGGTTCATTGTAATCTATCATTATCTGAATTTTTAATATTATCGTATATTATTTTTAGGAATTTTTTATTCACGAGTAATTATATAAAGATATTTGTTCATATATATATCAGTATTATTTTCTATATGCAATTAAAAAAATAAATAATTTTCACTTTTTAATTAATTGTGTAATTTTTATTAATAAAAATTAAAATATTACCCCTCTTCAATAGTTTGTCCATAAGAAATGCATGCATGATATTAATGTTCTGTATATATATATATATATATATATATATATATATATATATATATATATATATATATATATATATATATATTATATATATATATATATATATATATATAATATATATATATATATATATATATATATATATATATATATATATATATATATATATATATATAATATATAATATATATATATATAATATAATATATAAATATATATATATATATATATATATATATATATATATATATATATATATATATATATTATATTATATATTTTTTATTTTTTTTATTTTATATTTTTATTATATTATATATATATATATATATATATATATATATATATAATATATTATATATATTAATATATAATATATATATATTATATTATATATATTATATATAAGCTTTGCATCTCTAAAATTTTTATATAATATTTAATAATAATAATAATAATATAATAATATATAATATAATAATAATAATGAAATAAATAATAATTAATAATAATAAAATAATAATAATAATAATAATAATAATAATAAATAAATAAATAAATAAATAAAAAAAATTATTGATAAAAGCAAATGAAAATGAGAGATGGAAAAGCTTTAATATAATAATTGTAAATATTGAGCAAAATTTTCATTAGCATTTTTTTTAGTCATTTCTTTTTTCATTTTTGTTCTTTTTAAAAAAAAAATGTGAATTAAAAATGCTTTTTTGTTTAAGAGCTTTGTATTAATAGATGTTTGTTTGTAATATAGTTTAGTGTTTTTCCCTGAATCTTATTTTCACATTCACTGACTCAATATTTTATTTTATTATATATATATATATATATAATTATATTATATATATATATTTATATATATATATAATATATATATATATATATATATAATATATATATTATATATATATATATATATATATTATTATTATATGAAGATGAGAGTGAATGTGGAAATAAGAACATGCTTTTCATCATCATCCACAATCCACAATTGCTTCAGTGGTTCCAAATCCAAGAAGACCTCACATTTTCCTGGAATAGATTAACTCATACTTGATATAGCTTCATCCAATTATTATTATTATTAATTTTAGTTATCGTTTGAATGATCATTTTAAATACCCAAAAATCAAATTTCATTTGCTATTGTTTATTTCACTTTGCTTTCTTTCACTTTTGCGTACCGGATGTGAACGTGTAGAAGAACTTCCAGGATATGTTCCAGGTCTGGGTTAATCCAATAGCCATGGATGGCTGGTGAGCGGAACCTTTGAGGGTGTAGTGGTGAAGTGGTGATGTGGCCACGATGGCCAGGCCTCGAAGTACGTTCTATCTTTATTAGTTTCTTCATTAAATTAGTGCGGGCATATGCAGCCCGATCCTCTAGCTCGATACAATA
>SEYY01012437.1:55000-58681 GCA_009176605.1 Armadillidium nasatum
AACGCTGGGTTCTGTTTTTCCTTTTTTTTATTATTATAAAAATTTCACATCTCACGGGCATTGCCCTATTCTTGCATGGAGAGGAACTTTCCTAGGATCCCCAAGTGGGATCGAACCGGCTCCCTCATGCACGCGAGTCAATCACTCTACCGTTTGTGCCACTGTAGAGTGTCTGCGTCTTTTGCAGCCTTTTTTTTTAGATAATTTAATGCAGCAAAAGTATTTCTTTATTATAGAATTTTTTTCCTTTTTCTTATATTAATTGTTTTTTTTTTTTTTTTTTTTTTTTTTTTTTTTTTTTTTTTTTTTTTTTTTTTATGATCGTAAAAAGCTTGTTTTATATTTTCCTTCGTGTTTTAGTATAGGTAAGCCATTTAAATAATTATCTTTTAATTAATATTATTTATGTCTAATAATTCTTAGACCTTTTAAATGATTATTTTTTTTACTTGATATTAAATATGTCTAATATGTCTTGGATTTAGACCTTTTAAATAATTGTCTTTTGATATAATTATTTATTTTTTAAGATCCATGGAATTAGACATTTTAGTAATTATCTTTTACTTGATATTATTTATGTTTCTTGGAATTAATTAAATAATTTTAGATAATTATCTTTTTTTGGAATTTTAAATAATTATCTTTTTCATGTCTTTCGATTAATGTTTAATGATTTATTAGATTATTTAAATAATTATCTTTCTCTTGAAGTTTTTGATGGGTAATTATTTTTGTAAATAATTATCTTTTACTAGACATTTATTTTGTTTAATGGCTTTTAAAATTAGATATATATATATATATATATATATATATATATATATATATATATATATATATATATTATATATATATATATATATATATATATATATATATATATATATATATATATATATATATACAAAATAATTTAAGATTTTTAAATGCGGTCTTCTTGAATCAGGCTACTTTAATGCAGCCTTACGGCATATTAAGGCTCCGCACACCTGGTGTAGACTCTAGAGACTAGAGAAATAAAGTGATTTGAACTTAAATTAATTAGTATGAAATTAAAACTAAATAAATAAAGGAAATTTATTTTTAAAAAAAAAAATTATATTATTGTTGGTCTATAAATCTACGGAAAGGAAAACACATATTTCATTTAAAAAAGTCTTTTAATAGGGATAAAATTAAACCTCACAGCCCAATATATATATATATATATATATATATATATATATATATATATATATATATATATATATATATATATATATATATATATATATATATATATATATTTCCTTTGGTGAGTAAAGGCCAGAGTTTTACCAATTTCCCAGAAGTTGTGAAAATAGTTAAAGAAGTGTGTGCCAGACTTTACCAGTAAAGTAAATGTAAGAATGTGCATAACGGTTAACTTTTTGTTCAGAGAGTTGGATAGAAAGAGGATTAAATTTTGTAGAAAGTCGTTTCTCATGAGCCCTTCTTAGTGGAAGAGATATGCGAAGGAAGAATTCAGAAAAGCATTGTCCACTGCAATAGCGATTTTAAAAATAGAGTGGCCACATAGAGTTATTGAGAGCGAAAGATTTTATAAGACAAAAGAAGAAAAAAAACCTAGACTCTACCTTTTACTGGAGGACTTTATTAATTTAATTAATCCCCCATATATATGAGGCCTACTCCATACAGTGGCGAACAACATCCCTATAAAGTGCAAGTAACTGAGGTGGCGGAAAGAAATTTCGAACATGTCTTAGAACCAACGCTCAATATCCCAAAAGTTGTTTAGAAAGCTAAGTATTGAGATCCTTCTCAGAAATATATATATATATATATATATATATATATATATATATATATAATATATATATATATATATATATATATATATATATATATATATATATATAGAGAGAGAGAGAGAGAGAGAGAGAGAGAGAGAGAGAGAGAGAGAGAAAATACACACATATAAATATATATATATTATATATATATATATATATATATATATATATATATATATATATATATATATATATATATATATATATATATATATATTTATATATTTAATTTTACCATTTTCTGATTTTAATGTTATTGTTTCTCTCACAATATTTTAATAACCAACCACCCAAATTAATTTATATGTTATTCTGTTATTTTAAATGTTCAGTTTTTGAAATTCTTCTGGATCGGTAGAAGGTGCGAGTTCTTGTTTAGTTATGATTTTTAGTGCATATGTATTTTTCATCTTTTAAATTTTACTTGAATTGATTTTGTTTATATTTAGTTTTTAATTTTTTAATTGTATAATTTTTTTGAAAATTTTTTTTTTTATTTTTTTTTTTTTTTTTTTTTTTTTTTTTTTTTTTTTTTTTTTTTTTGTTTTTTTTATTTTTTTAATCATTTTTTAGATTGTCACTGAGGATGGATTTAGATAATCCGAAACGTTTGAAAATATTAAAAAAAAAAGGAAAAAAAAATGTTGAAAATTTGATTGTAGTTTATGCCTTCATATATATATATATATATATATATATATATATATATATATATATATATATATATATATATATATATATATATATATATATATATATATATATATATATATATATATATATATATATATATTTATGCATACTTGTCACTAAAAGATATTGTAGATATAAAGTAGGATAAAAAATTCAGCAATGCACATTCCCTCCCCATCCACTTGGCATTAAGCTCCTCCTTTAAGAGCATAAATTCCTGCACAAAAATAAATAGGAAGTGAAACAAAAAAAGTAAAGAATAAAAAAAAAGCAAAGAAAGCGCGAAAAAATGGTTCAATCGCAAATCCCTTGGACTGGCTTTTATAATGCAGGAACACACATCCATTTCCCCATTATTGAGTCTAGGCACATCTGTCTGCCATAAATTTGCTTTATATATTTACCAACTATATACGTTTTTTACCCTTAAGTCTAAAGTAATTGGCCTCTTATTGGCTCCAAATTATTTTTTATGCAATCGAAGCAAATTTATTTATTTTTTTTTTCGAAAACCGATGAGTTATATGAATTTGTTAATATATATATAATATATATATATATATATATATATATATATATATATATATATATATATATATATATATATATTAGTTTAGAAGAGGGTAGAAGACTTGCGGAGGACAGAGTGAGATGGAGGGCGGTGGTTGAAAGGGTTGAAAGGTAAGAATGGTATGTTTGTAGGAATTATGGCGGCACCACCCCACGAAAGTGGGAAGGGTGATGGCGAAATAAATAAATAATATATATATATATATATATATATATATATATATATATATATATATATATATATATATATATATATATATATAAATATATATAAATATATATATATATTAACAAAATATCTCCCAAAGCAAAGTGAATAATTATTCATTTCATTCAGTTGATAAAACACAATGAAAGAAAGAAAAATAAAGGCACCCAAATTCCCTCCCCAACCTAAAAAGGGGTCCCTCCAAAAATTTAGAAGATTCATTACTTCTAATATAATCTAGTAACTTTGTTTACACATCATTACAATTCTTTAACTTTTTCACTATTTAATGATACCATTTCCTTTTCTCCTTCAATAATAATACTAACGTAGGTACTGAAACCATTACTTTTGGCTTTATGGTTCTCATTT
>SEYY01012439.1:0-21939 GCA_009176605.1 Armadillidium nasatum
GTTAGGTGTTAGGACTGTTAGGTAAATATTTTGGAGACCGGGTGGAATAGAGAATTAGAGATTGAATATATAAATTTTAAGAACACTTTGAATAAATTTGGTACTGGTTTTGTTTGCGCATTAATATATGAGTAGTTTTATAAATAAAATATCTTACATAATGTTAATTATGCAGAGAGTTTGATTGCCTTGTATTGCTTATGTATAAGGTAATCATGGTGGAAGCTGAACTTTGATCTAGGTCACCTTAAAGTATAAAATGCAAATCCATTACTCACAGCTTTATATATATATATATATATATATATATATATATATATATATATATATATATATATATATATATATATATATATATATATATATATATATATATCCAGGAGGAGTATTTACTAGAGAGGAAGAAAACGCTAGAGATATTACTCGTAGGATTGCGCACTATGGAGAGGCATTGGGAGTCTTGTACCCCGTCATAAGAGATCAACAAATGAACATGTCAGTTAAAAGGAGCAGAGACTTGGAGCACTACAGGGAGAGAGGAGGGGGGATACAAGCAGAGGAGATGAAGGTGTTGAGAACTATGGTGGAGAAAACCAAAGAGATAGGAATAAGAAATGATAGGGTAAGAGAGAGTGTGGGAGTGGATGCCTGAGGTGATCAGGCTGAGGAGGAGACCGAGTAAGAGGTGGAGAACTCTGAGACCGAGTAAGAGGTGGAGAACTCTCTGAGAAGACATGGGCTCCCTTTGATACAGATACTGATGGATGAATGGGTGCCGTAGGACAGAGGTTGATGGACGAAGATTCTGGCTCAATTGACAGGCTGAAAGAGAGGAAGAGATGCTAGAAAAACTATTACATTTTGTATTGAGAAATTAATTTTTAGTGTTACAAAGAACAAGAACAGATTTTGCCTGATTTCAGGATGAAATATATATATTGCACAATTTTCTGAAGTTTGAAAACAATGGTAATTCCTGAAGGCAGTGTCCCCACAGCAAAAAAAAAATTTTTTTTAAATAGTACAAGAATGAGCAGCATTAAACCAAGGTTTTGTAAGGTTTAGTAGATTATAAAATGTAGTCTCCATGCCACAGTGAATCACCTCAGTAACATGCTCTTCACAAGCATAGGAACCCCTTCCATGAAAACTACAATCATTCCACAAGAAATCAAAGAATTACAACTGAAAGTCCAACCAGCTTGGGCACCGAAATGTCACAAATGTTTCCTTCAAATCTGAAGAGTTTTGGAAGACTTGAAAATTTAGAAATGGATACAAAGATAAGAAAGCAATTGGAAGAACCCAGAAAAGGATAAAGTTCAACATTATAAGGAGAAGGATTAGAAGTTTTTAAAAAGTCTAGAATGTTAGGTTTATCTCCAAGACAATCAGGGATACTAGTAGGAAGCTGCACCCACTACTCGAGGTCATTTTGGATAGAGAATTGACATGCACATTCACCAGTTGTATCATGAAAACTATAAGAAAGTCATTTTTGGTAATGAACATTGAAATCACCTAATATGATAATTTCTGAGAAAGGAGAAGGAGGAGGAATGTTCTCTGTTTTAGAGTTTAGATAGTCAAAGAATTTAGGATAGTCAGTAAATTAGTATATATATAAATAAACAGAACAAATGAATTTAGACATAAAATGGCAAGAGAGCTTTAGTCACTAGGTGGAAAATTTAGAAGACTACAGATTAGAGACATGAGAGTAAACATAATTGTGGGCCACATATATATATAACCTCCTTTGACTGAATATTGAAGATAGAAATAGTAAGATGAAACAGAAAATGGTTTGCAATGAGAACACTCAAGCACCTGAATTTCTGTCAAGAATAAGAGGTTAGGTCTAAAAGAAGAGGTGATGTTCAACAAAATGAAAATTGTATTGAATGCAAAATTAATGGAAAAAAATAGACTATGCACTAGGGCAAGTTGGATGCAAAGTCTTGGTTGCACCAACCCTATATCACTTATCAATAATTTTGTTTAGCAATGTGACTGCAAAATAACTAGGTGTATTACAGATATTAAGGAAACCTAAATTTTATGATCATCAAATATTTTCTATCTTGTTTCAACCTTCATGAGTTCAGTAAAAAAAAATTGGTATCAGTATCAGTAAATTTAGAGTTATTGGTACTGGGTGATTTAAGATTATTGTCATTCTATTTTTTTCAACAAAAGTCCAATCATGCCTCACTCCATGTAAATTGCTATCACCCTTTTTAAGCACCTTATCAAAGGCTTTGTTGATCTAAAAGAAATAGCAACTTTTGTCTTCCTGGTCAAAGTAGTCTGTAATGTGATGTATTCCATAAATTTTGAAATGTTTGACTGACAAGACTTACCCTTTCAAAAACCATGAATTTTGCTACTTAAGATATACTGTATTGCAAATGTTTGCAGGCAGGTTTTATATTTATTTTATTTGAATTTGCAATGGTAATCTGAAAATTTTCTTTCCTAAATGTTTCCTTAACCTAATAAGGTCTTCCCTGACTGAATGAATTTTAGATAGTTATAGATTTCATTGAATGTATTTGTCATTTATAATTTCTTAATACTTCTTAGTTGCAGCAGAAAGGAACTAAGATTTTGCATCTACTATGCTCTAAATTTAAAAGACATGGCAGATAGATTATCTCAATTACAAGATGCTGTCAATCAGGTGAGCTTATTGATCTTGGTATTAGTGAAGCAGTTTTATTTTATTTTACTAGTACTGTATTTATTGTATTTCAGTTTGTATACGTAATTCCTAACTGTGTTCATTTTTAATATATTATTATTTATGCCTGGCTTTCATTGCCTCTAACAACTTTATAAAAGTGTCTAGGGAAATATTCTTTTCCAGATTTTTTCATGTTTTGAAATAAAATGGTGAAACTTTATTTAATTTGAAAATACTGAACATAAACCTGGCAATTATTTGTACAATATGTTATTTGTAGAATATATGCATATTTATGGTCATTCTTTAAAATAAGTTGAGTGAACATTTAGCTAACATTAGAACTGTGTAAGTTTAATCCATTTTAATGAATAAATAAAAAAATAATCATGTTGGTATAATTGAGCTTACATGATAATTATAACTGTATTTGTAATTTTTTTGAGAAATATATGAACCTTTCTGAATATATTTATATAAAGTAAATGGAAATTTGCAAATGACTATTTTTTAAAAAATTTTGAAAATTGAAGGTGACAAAAAAATGAAACAGGGGTAGGTGGTGAAACTAACCACTACTCAGTATTTAAAAATGGCTATTCAGTAGTGCTTTTTATTAGTGTAAATGAATAAAACTAGTATTATAGATAATCTAGAACATATGCCTTTTTCTATTCATCCACAAACTTCAAAAAAATTGTTGCTTATCATTTTTGTAAGGCCTTTTTAAGAGTACCTTAATTTTCTAAAATATCGTGTTTTTGAGTCAGTTAATTCACTTAAAAAAAGTTGGTTGTGTTTCCAAAGCTTTCAACTAATACATGATCATTTGTTATTCTGCTATAAAGAGAAGTATAAACAGCAAAAGTAAAATTATAAAGCTTATTATCAAATTTAAAATAAAAATAACTTTACTAAAGAATGTTTTCTAATAGACTTTTAATTATATTGATACACCTATATGAATACGAGTATCCATTTTAAATTCATTTCAAAATAAGTAAAATTTTAAAATATCTGTATATTTTATCACTAATTAAAATAAATTTAAAAAATTGACATAAAACTGCACAAAAACATTGAATAATTAATGGTGGCCACAAAAATGGGTGTGTTTACATTAGGTTTGTTTGCATCAAAATCTTAAGGATAAATTTAGTCAGAAAATGTCTTCAGAAAACTGAATTAAATTCACAGGATTCTAAACAATAGTGATGTCATTTTCCAGGGAAAATTGACACGTTTTTTGCACTGAAAGTGACAAATAGAACACTGTTCTTCTCAAAAAATTTTAGAAAACTAAATTTTTAGTAAAACTTGGATGAATAAGAAAATGGCCCTAATTTGAAGAAGAAGAAAAAAAAACTTATTTGGACTGAAATATTCAACAAAAGTCAAAAACATGTATGGGAACAAAATTTATGCAAATTTTTCAGCATGTTCCCTTTGTCAAAATGAATTAATAATTGACCTGTCATTGATATTCATTCTGTTATACTTGGATTTTGCATGTTGACTGCCCAAAAGAAGTTGAATTATCATTCTTGGGCTTAACCCTTTTCTTCCATACATGAAATTTTTAGAGGTTGTATAGTTGGGTGGGATATACATTTCTTATTTGAAACATTTTGAAGCTGTGCATGGGAAAAAATTTTCAAAATGTCAAAATTATTAGTTTTTGCCATGCGCAGTAGCAAAATGGTTGACTATACAAAAAAAAAATTCTAAATAAATAATGGGTATCTCACCTAACTGCATATTCTCTGTAAAAAAATTTTAAAAAATTTATACTCTATCACAATGGAGCTGTGCACAGGAAAATTTTCAGAAAAAAAATCAAAATTTTTCCCATGCAAAGCAGCAAAATGGTTGGGTATAAAATAAACCTTGCAGAGGTTGTACAGTTGGGCAAGATACACATTTTTTGTTGAGGACAATTGCTTTTCTATCCAACTAATTTGGTGCTGTTGAAGGAGAGTTTCCAGGGAGTAAGATTTGGTTCAGATGATGGAAGTGAAGAAAGCAGTCTCAGACTGGTTCCAGAAAACAGACTTCTTTACAACCACTGATGTTCGAGATTATGTAGAAAAATAATATTACATATTCATTGAATAACCTTTGACCTTTCAGTCTTTGTTTCATTACCTTATCATTAGTGTATGAGATTTTTTTGGCAGAACAGGCTTTTTTTTTCATCCCACCCTCATATATACATAGTTTTCTTCAAAATTTTATGAATCTTTTTCTGCTGATTAATTATATCTTCATAAAATATTGCAGTGAAAGTATTTCAAGGCTTCTTATCTTAAGTTATTAATATTTTTATAAATTGTCAAAAAGAAATTCACTATTGTAAAGGAATCTTTAGATTTGTTATCATTACTATTTCAAATAGTTAAAAAGTTTTATAATAATATGCAAGCTTTAATTATAAAGTGTCAAAAATCAGATTGCTTTCATAGCATTAAACATTTTCGTTACTAACTATTACAAACTATTTATTTGGTTTATTAGATTTCCCTATATAATAAGAGTAAGGAACACCAAAAATCATGGATTTGTGTTCTATAGTAATTTGAATGTAGTGAAGCCCTTTGTAGTGATATAGTAAATTATGCATAATTTTTATTTTAATTTTTATTTTATTTTTTTTTTTTTGAAATTTTTTTTTTTTTTTTTTTTTTTTTTTTTTTTTTTATTCTTTTTTTTTATTTTTACAGCAAGCTGAAAATCTTTGCAATAGTATTGGTATTCTTTTTCAAACTGCCACACCAGTTAGTTTTCCTGGATTTGATAAAAGTAGCAAAACTCCATCACAAACTGAAAATTTAGAATGTGAGTAAAATTATTTTTATATTTGTTGATAGAACTTTATTGTGCTGTATTAAAATACATAAGATTTTGCCACATTTATCAAAAACATTGCCACAGTCTATATAATATTAACTTACTCTCCCTTCCCAACACAGTCTGTAATATTTTCCATGAATTCCAAAAACTTTGTCTTGTACTGTATATTAATGTTTATTTTATTGAAGTTTCTTTATTCTTTCAAAATATTTACTTCAGTTACTGCTAAACTAATTGACTTATAGTTTACAAAACCTTCATTACCTTTTGTAGATATAATTACAATCCCTAGATTGCTCACAATAAGTAACACTCCTTCCTTGATATATATATATATATATATATATATATATATATATATATATATATATATATATATATATATATATATATATATATATATATATATATATATATATATATATATATATATATATATATATATATATATATATATATATATATATATATATATATATACTTTCTCACCCCTTGCCTCAGAAAACCCGCCACCGCGCCTGGCCTCCTCCACAGGTCTTCCAGTGTTGAAACATTCCAGGCTATCCTGGAATGTTGAGTTGTTGGGCAAGTTAAAAGAAAATGAGACAGTCTCCGGTTCTGTCCCGCACCTGGTGCAGACGGGGGTATCAGTTTGGTTTATTTGGAATTTGTATTTGTAGTGTTGGAGGTTTGAGTGATGGTCGCATCTCAGCTTGGCTAATGTTGCTTGTGTAGGGATGGGAAGAGTGTCGATTGTTTTAGAGATGTTAGGGGGGGGGTGTTGAGAATGTTGTTGGGTTTGTGCTGCCTTAGGTAGGTGTCTGTAAGGGTGGTGTGATATGTTTGATGTGGAAGACATTGTTAGTGGGAGAGGGATATTGTTGAGGATAAGTTTGTAGAAATGTGCGGGGGATGATGGAGGTTGTTTTAGTTTGTGTCTGTTTGGGTTTGAGAGGGTAGTATGGCAAGGATGATCAGGCAATAGTGTTTTAGAGTAGAATTGTGTACCTATCATTTCTAAGTGTGAAGTTATGGGAAGGATTTTAGTTTCATTGTGTAGGTGTTGTTGTGGGGTAGTTGACATGCATCGTTATTATTCTGAGGGCTTTGTTCTGTGTGATTTATAGCATGTTTATGTTTTGTTTGGAAAGTATTGGGTGCCATAAAGGGGCTGAGTAGTTGAGGACGGGGCGTATGAATTGTTTGAAAGCTGTGATGGCTCTGTGTTGATGATTGTTTATGTTTGCATTGGCAATGATTTTTAGTGTTTAATTTTCTGCTTGATGTGATATTTTGTATGTGTTTTGAGAATATAAGGTGAGGATCCAATGTTATTCCCAAAGTCTTTGTTTAGGTGGATAAGTGTGTTGTTTAGTCGGATTTGGGGGGGGGGTGAGGATGATAATTGACTGGTCAGTTGTAATGAGTGTTATTGAGGATTTGCTGGGGAAGCAGTCATTTTGTTTGTTGTTAACCACTCTTGTATTTGGTTGATGTATACTTGTGTTAGATGGGTGGTGGTAGCAAGGTTTTGGTGAGTTGTTGCAATGGTGATGTCGTCTGCATATATTGTGATGTTTGTGTGTAAGGACTGAGGTGTTGGTAGGTTGGACGTGAAAAAATTAAAAAGTGTGGGTGATAGTATGGCTCCTTGTGGGACTCCGTTTTTTATGTTGACTGTGCGGGATTTTTGGTTTCTGTATTGGACTTGTGCAGTTCTGTCAGATAAAAAGTTAGAAATCCATTTTTTGGTGTTTGTAGGGAAGTTTAACTGTATAATTTTGTTTATGAGGGTGTGTTTGGGGACAAGTGTCAAAGGCTTTGTTTATGTCGATGGCTATGAGTATTGTTTTGTGTGTGGGTTGTTGATTTAGACCATTGATTATTGGTTGTATTGTGTTTATAAGTGCTGTGGTTGTTGAATGGTTTTTTTTTGTATCCATGTTGGAAACTTGGTTTGGGAACATGTGGTTGGATAATGGTTAAAATTAGTTTTTCTAGGAGTTTGCAAAGAGTGGAAAGAAAAAGGGTTTGTTGGGTCTTTTCCTGGTTTTAGTTTGGGTATAATTGTTGCTTTTTTTCCAAAGGGGAGGGATATAGTTGAATTGTAAGGATTTGTTGAAGATGTGTGTGAGATATGTGATAGGTGTTTTAAGTGAATATTGGATAAGTTGTCAGGCAGGGCCTGTAGCAGGGGAGTTTTTTAGATTTTTTATAGCTTCTTCGGTGTTGTTTAAGGTGATTTTGTTTGTAGGGTCAGTGTTATTTTTTTACTTTCTTTAGGTTTCTAATTGTTATGACTTTGTTTGTGAAGTGTGTAACTAGGGTGTTTATGTGTTTATTGGGAGTAAGTGGGGCGTTAGTGTTTTGGTCTGTGATTGTTTCGTGAGTGTGAGGTGGGTTATGTTTTGCATTGTGTAGGGTTCTTATAGTTTTCCATACTCTATTGTTGTTAGGATTTTGTAAGTTTTTGATTAAGTCATTTTGAAAATAGTTTTTTATGTGAGTTTTTATCTGAATGGTGATTTTGGTATTTAAGTTGTCTAGTTGTGTTTTGGTTTGGTATGTTAGCTGTGCTTGTTGTCTGAGGGAGTTTCATTGCTTAATTAATGCTGAGATCTATGGTGTAATGGAGGGATTGTATTTTTTAAGGTCACCTCGAGGTATATTTAAGTTTGCAGATTTTTGTATTGTTGTTGTGAGGTGGTGTATTGCAGTTTTTAGAGAGTTTGTGTTGGTGATGTTAGTTGCTTGAAGATGAATATCAATGTAGTCTGAGAAATTAGTCCACTTTGCTTTTTTATAATTAGTGTAGTTCGTTTTTGTTTTGGTGATTGGAGTGTTTGTTGTATGATATTGTATGATTATTGGGAGGCGATCTGAATTTAGGTCTACTAGTGTTTGCCAGTGGAGTTTTATTTGAAGGTGTGGGGAGCAGAGTGTGAGGTCTGGTGATGTGGGAGACTGGTTGATTTGAGGAGGATTCTTGTTTGTGAGTTTTTGTCATTTAAAATATTTAGTTGTTCAGTGTAGGTGATAATGTGATTTCCTCTTTGGTCAGGGGTTTGTTCTTCATACCAAATGGGCCAAATGGGGTAGTGTGCGTTGAAGTCGCCACCTATGATGAGATTGGGGAGGTTGACTATTGGATTTAGAATTGGGTTATAATTTCTGGGGCAGTGTTGTCAGGTTTGCAGTGGTATGTAAAGGTTTATAATGTTATGTGCTATTTTGTTAATGATAATTGAGAAGGATTGTAGTTATATAGTGTTGTCATTGAGGGAGTTAGAAATTTTAGTAGTTGTGTTGGTGTAGGTGGTGAGTAGAGTGTGAATTTGTGGATTATGGACTGAGAGTATTGAGTCGTATTTTTAAATGTAGGTGGAGGTTGGTCTGCTGTTAGATAAGCTTCTTGTATCAGTGCTATGTGAATGTTGTGATGGTTGAGAAAATTTTCTAGTTCTTTGGATATGTGATGTAGGCCATTTATGTTTAATTGTAATATGTTTAAAGTTTGGTTTTGGTTGGTTGGTTTTATGGTGGCTATAGTAGGGGAAGAGCATACTTGACATTTCCAGTCATGATTCGATGGCGGCAATTGTCTGAAGGGGGAACACTGCTTGTGTATCCATAGATTGCACCTTCTGCACTGTATGGAGTTTCGTCTGACCACTTTTTCGCAGATGGGGCACAGAGAGACTGCAGAACCCGGGTTTGTTTCTATGTCCCCAGCTATTAGTAGGAGAAGGGGGCACATGCCAGGGAATGTACCCCCATATGAAAAAGATTGGAATGGGCAGAAGAAGTTGGATACCAGATGGATAGTTTATGTTCTGAAGACCTCGGATTCCTCCGGACGCGGCAGCGAACGATCGTTGTGGCCAGTGACCACGTGTTGTAGAACGCGGGTGGGGGGCGAGGGGACTTTGCAGCTTCTGAACATTTTAATATATATATATATATATATATATATATATATATATATATATATATATATATATATATATATATATATATATATATATATATATATATATATATATATATATAGGAATATAAACATCCCCATCTGCGGATGTGGAACATCAAAATGCCACAGTCTGCAGAAGTGAAAAAATAGACATCCGCATCCACAGATATTAAAAATTTGACATCACATACATCATGGTGATTCTAACATATATGTTTTTTTTTTTTTTTTTTTTTTTTTTTTTTTTTTTTTTTTTTTTTTTTTTTTTTTTTTTTTACAATGCACCATATCCCGCATGATACAGGGTAGTGTCGATTGCAGAAATATAGCATTCCTGCAATCGTACATGGGAATATATATATATATATATATATATATATATATATATATATATATATATATATATATATATATATATATATATATATATATATATATATATATATATATATATATATATATATATATATATATATACAGCATACTCTTTGTTCAGTTAATATTTGCAAAAAAGTGAGCTTAAAATGTTGTGTGGTGAAGTGTCTCATTGAAATAGTTTAAATTGTGTTACAAAATTAATTATGGATTGGGAGTGTAGGTTTGGAGTCTAGTTTTATGCAGGATTGCCATTATTTTTTAAAGCTTTTATGTGAGTCTTGTGTCATGGAATTCCAATGATTATGTTATGCATTTTAAGCAGAAGGTCCATTTGTTGTTGACATTTTGTATCTTTAATTATTTTATTTGTTCCATTTAATTTTAGAATATGTTTGAAAATTTTATTATCTGCTATTGAGAATGACGGTAACACATGACAACAATGCTATAATAGCTTTTTCTTTTCTTCAGATTTTATTATTTGATATTTTATATTAATTTATATTCTGCTCTTTGAAGAAGATTGAGAATTTAAATTTTCTTCCATGAATAAAATTTTAACCACAACCACATTCCTGCTTTTTAACATGAAAGAGATAGAGATATTCCTTTTTCCGAGTAAAAATAGTAGTTAATAAATAATTTGCTGGTGTGTAAGCTTTTTTTTTTTAAATTAATCTTTGCATGTTATTCATAGGTTAAGAGGTTCTTACAACATCTTTACTTAGGATATTCAACACGTAAATACATATTAACTGTAAAGGTAAAAATAGCTTGGTTGTGTTGCATTTAGTAAGAGTTGAATAATCATTTTAAGAAAAGTTTTTTTTTTATGGTTCCCTTTGAGAAACTAATTAATGACTATTAGAGAAAGTAGTGAAATTTCTTTTCACCTTTTATTTCACAGAAAATATACTCTGCTGTTTAATGGTCAGAGTGTCTACAAATATATGAGCGTAATTGTTTATGCCATTATGATTTATGAGAGCAGCTAATTAAATTAAAGCTTTCCTTCTTATTTGATTATATCGTCTTAAATTTGAAGTAGGCTTATATCCTGTTCTTTCAAGATGTTATTTCTTATAATTCTTATAAATTGTGCTCTTTTGTTTCCCTTTTTTTAAAAATTTATTTAAAGTTCTGTCATAATTAGATTAAAATTAATGTTTTTTAATTAACAACGTAAGAGTTTGCTGAATATAAGACTAGACTATTATTATATTACTTTTATAAATAAGGTCTGAAATAAGCAAAATAAAAGAACATTAATATCCCATAAAAAATGTAATTAATTTTTTTTTTAAATGCCTACACTTATATAGACAATAGTGGTACCCAATTTACACATTTGCAATTTCTTTTCTTCTTCTAGAAAACTAAAAAAAATAATTAATAATGAAAACCTAGCATACGATTATTTTTACTCATGCATTACAGATGCATTATGCTATCATGTGATACATAATATTAATGAAAACACACCATTTAATATTAATATAATAAGAATAATATATTATTGTTTATTAAACATCATTTATTAAAACCCACACATATTATTTCAAGGACTCAAAAGTTGACTTAATATTGCCAACTTCTTAGTCTGGAGTCAGACTATTTTGCAAACTGCATTTTCAGTTATGATTTCTTTTACTGGTTAAAATTTTATGAGTTTGAAATTATTTTTATTACTTTTCAGTATACCACAAAACGTTTGCAAAATTGATTGCAAGAAATGGAAAAGATATTGATATTCTTATAGATTCACTTCCTTCTGAAGAATCTTCTGCTGAAGTTCAGGTACTTATCTTTTGAAGCTTATATTTATAGTTTATTATTTTCTTACAGCATTGCATGTTTCCAGATCATCTCAAAATTGCCTGTGTAACATCAATTTATAATAGTTTAATTGACCGTATTTACCCTCCTCAAAAATACTACTAATAATAGTTTTTCTAAATATTTTGAAACTGATTTATTGGCATCGCTATCAATGTAAAATAAATATTGATGTACCACTAGAAAATTTTACTAAATGCTAATAAATTAGATAACCTAGATTGACTGATTATCATAATTTCGAGTGAAACCGTAAACAAAGAGAGGATATTGCCCGCCTTTCTTAACCATCATATTCAACATGTGCTTTCAGTCATGGATAGAAGTGCAGTTTATATGAGACAATTGTACTGTTAATGTACGTAACCACTTCTTGAGTTCTTGTCAAGAAATTTTATATTGTCTAAGGGTGCATGTCCCGAATTCTAATAAAACCACATCCACCTCGTTTTCTGAATTGACCTTTAATAATTCCATAAATAGAGCGCCAGAGATTACCACAAAAATTCGGCATATTTGTATATCAGTCTTGAGTTATTTTCATTTTTTTTTAAATTCAGAGCTGTTGCAAAATCTAAAAGCGGATGAATAGATGTAGGAATCGCATTGTTACTTGTACTACTGTAAATATGAGTCATACCTGTTTTTTTCTTCATCTACATTATCCTTTGAAGTATTGACACAGAATCATATATACTATTATAAAATAATTTGTGAAATATTGAAATTAATAGCAAAATATTTGTAAAATATTAAAGTTTAAAATTCAATTTATTGTTTAATGATCATTCATTTCATTTGCGTGCGCATCTGTAGTAAATGTCTTCTCAGCAATATATTTTCCAGTCTTTATCCACTTGACTCTGTAAACATCGTGATCATGCGATCGGGCCTCTATTTTGACATAGCCAATCGGGATAAGCTTTTGTGTCCAGTTTATTTAAATTTATTGGCTCAATAATAATGTAGATACCAAGATTCATTTCTTCAATAAAAACTATTGTACTTTAAATAATCTATGTTATTAGTCAGCCTTATTTGCTTGTTCTGTAGTTTGCTTTTTGGCGCTGGAGAATTAATCTCAGGGTTTGGGTAAGGTAGGGCCATATACTTTATCATTCCTGAAATAAGAGAATCATATCAAAGGTAAGAACTTTAATTATATTTAAATTTAATTTATTAATAAATCAGCAATAATATAAAATTGTTACAAAAATTAAGAAATGTTTGAATGGCTACTTTAAACTATTGATGGCTAACCTAGGCCCTAGGCTTATAAACTATATTATCAGAAGACTAGTATGGAGCCCCAAGTCTTTTAAATTCGTATGCAAAGCCTAGTGTGATCTTTCTTAAGCATATTTTGACTTTAATTTTTAAATAGTGAAAGCTTATTTTAAAATCAAAGTTGTAGCCTAACATAGGAAAACATACAACTTAATATAGCCTAGCCTAGGTCCTTTATTGTAATAAGATTGTGAGTTTGTGACTAGATCTAACTTAAAATAAATATAACCAATTCTGTCCTATAGTTATAGGCCTAACCTAAATAACAGACTGAGGTTAGAATCCTTTGATCAGTTTAGTCAACCTTCACACTGTTAACAAACTTCCTGCAAAGTTTATATGTAAAGAACACTGTCCATCGAATATGATCTAGACTATCTTCTGCCAAAAGTGAAGCATTGAGGAGGTTCAGTCATGGTTTGGGCAGCCATATCATTTTACTCTGTAATTCCAATTATCACCAGAAACGAAAATTTACCTGCCAGGGTTTATACGCGCATTGTGAATGAGAAGGTTCATCCAGTGGTTTAGAGATTGTTTCTTGGTGGTTGCGTTTTCAGGTTTTTTGAACATTCAGATGTAGTTTCATGTCTTTCCTGACCCCCCTTTCCCTTAACCGCAACAACTAAATATTAACGAATTCTTGTGATCAGTATTGGAGAACAGGTTTCGTTATCGCCATCCATCACCAGCAACCCTACTGGAATTCCATCTAGTTTTGTATGAGGAATGTTATACATCCCATAATTCACCATCCAGGAATTATATTTGTCCATTTCCAGAAGAAATCAGGTGGTTATGAATGCGAAAGTTCATGAATTTAGCATGTTTCCATAATTTTTGTCCGGCCTGTGTAATTTATATATATATATATATATATATATATATATATATATATATATATATATATATATATATATATATATATATATATATATATATATATATATATATATATATATATATATATATATATATATATATATATATATATATATATATATATATATATATATATATCAATTAGTGTGAATTTCAAGGAATACCTGAGGATTTTAGCCCAATATCCAG
Source organism: Armadillidium nasatum (assembly GCA_009176605.1). Taxonomy (NCBI): domain Eukaryota; kingdom Metazoa; phylum Arthropoda; class Malacostraca; order Isopoda; family Armadillidiidae; genus Armadillidium; species Armadillidium nasatum. Next base: position 14,079 of record SEYY01012439.1, read on the forward strand.
TATCCAGTTTTTGAAAATTGACATATATCCAGTATCCGGCAAATTTGCTACAGGTCCATCTCTAATTCTGAACCCTCTAGCTGTTGCTCTCATCTGTGATGTCTTTCAATGTTATCTCAATTCTCATTTCCTGGATCATCAGGAAATTTTTTTGGTTCTTTTCCTATTTTACTGATTTATAGTCCTCTGCCCAAAAGGACAACGAGAGTTGTATATGGTGAACCTTGACATATCCAAGTCTTGTACAGGGTATTGAATTAAACTTTGCTTTCTAAGCTCCTTTCTTTCGGAGTTCCTCATTAACTTTCCTTAATCTAGTCTAGCTTTATTTCAAATTTCATTTCAATAGTTTACGTTGGAGCGTCTCTTTCTCCATACCTTGTCAATAGTGGAACTCCTCAAGGTTCTTTTATTTTCATCATCTACTTTTTCTAACTCTACTTTGACATGACATAATTTTTTATTAAATGACCTTCTATGTTGCTCCTCCAGCTCATACCAGTTTTTTATATCAACGACTAGAAACTCTTATTATTATTATTTTTACCCATTTCAAATCAGCTCTCTTCGTTTGTACCTTAGAGTTGCATCTTCAACTTCAATTTTCCGCTTCTTTACTCCCATAACTTTGTTTGGCGCTCTATCTTTTTTCTTTCAAGTTACTTCAGAGGCATTTACTTAAGGGAGTTGACCGCTCACATTTAATATTCCTTTAACGATGTACCCTCATAGCATAAGGGATGTAGTTGTCTTAATATTATTTTTGTGTAAAGATCAAAAACTTTAGTATTATTTCATTCCATTCCTGTGAGTGGTGGTAAGATAAAAATAACCTATAATATTTTATTAGATGTAAATGTTCTTTAAATAATTATATATACAGTAACTTTTGTTTATATGTATGTGATATCTTATTCATATGTTTCTTTTTTTTTTATAGACTGCAAGCATGAAAGATCTTGAGAAGGAGGGTGAAGAAGCAGCAGCGCGGCTTCAACGTGGAGTCGAACGAGGTCAAAAAATATTGGATGACATTAATAGGGCCTTAGCAGATATAGCAAATACTCAGCTAGCTATTAACAGGATAACAGAAGCATCTCAAGGAGATTTAATTAAAATATGAACTTTTATTACCAAAAATGACAATGTTAAATAACTATTTGACATAACTTGACCCTGTTTGTAATGGATATCATTTATCTTTTTCAAGGTCAATAATTTGCATTTTAACTGCCCAAAATGTACGTGTATTGAAACAGAAAAATGTAGGCAGAACCTTCTCACTTCCCCGTTTTTGTTTAATTTATATAGTTAGTTTATGGTTAGTATTTTTTGACTTAAATGATTTCGGTTTTGACAAATAATATTGAGATTATACTTTTTTTTATGAACTTATAATATATAATAATTTATTCATGATTCATTTTTACCTATTTGGGAAACTCATATTAGAAATTAGGGCAATTATTTTTAATCTTTTCATAACAAAATAATAGTTCTTGAATGGTAATATTTAAGACAAATATTAGGCAAATATTTTTATTATTTTCATGACAAAATTGTACTTTAATATTAAAAAAATTAAAAATATATGCTTTTTCAAAGGTAGTTTTTAGTTAAAAAAAAAAAGGAGAGGTTGAATGGAAGGAAGGTAATGTTAAAAAAAAGTGGAATTTTGAGTAAAGACCGAGAAAAGAAGAAGGCCGCAAAGAAAATTCGACAATTCTGTAGCTCCGCCAACCCCGACCACCTGGAGTTTTCAACTTCCAATCGATGGTGGATGAGCCATTGTCGTTGGAACTCTGCCTGCGCTGCAGTTTGAAGCAATTTTGTTTTCAAATTGTGCAATATATGTTTAGTATGTTAAAGAACATAAGTGGGGTGAATACCTGATATGCCAATGAACACTACGTGTAAAATCGATTGAATCCATCTTATTAGAGACACGCTTAATAGTTAGTGGGGCCATACGTCGACCTACATAAACTACTTTCTTACATAATTTTTTTACTTCTATTAGTAAAAACCATATTCATATTGGCATTTATAATTAAATAACAAGTGGACGTTATGAACTTTGGCTAAAGAGTCCACATGGGTTACAACTATAAGATATTCTATAGATACCATGAACCGTACTTCTATCAAAACAGCATTTTGGACTTGCTAAATGCTTACATCAGTTTGCAGGAGAAGCAGTATAGGTTGAATAAATGTGATGCATCTCTTCGATGGTTAGAAAGATTGAAGGGTGCTACACATAAAAAAAAAAGGTTTTATAATACCTATAGGAAGCCACGAGATCCTGCACCTTATGCAATTAATTCCAATAGGTTCATGTAAAAAAAAAATACAGATAGCTAGTTGTGTTGGTAAAGGGTTTAGACGAGCCCATATGGTATTTCCCATGGATTCACATAGTAAAGTTTAAACACGTACAATTCATAATAATAAAAATCTTATCTGATCTGTGGGAAGACCTGAGGAAAACAAGCAATACCACCACTAAATCTTTAATAGTTATAAGGAATTTTTTAAGCATTTCCTGCTTTTCATTGTACATTCCCATGAAACAACTGGAAGTTTTAAAGACCTAACAAAATATAAATTTGTGGGCTCTTCAAAAAGTTCTGAAAACATTTTATGCATGTTTTTGATAGTAATAAAGACATTTTGGTGTGACCTATTGTGCTGTAAGCAGGAACATGCGTGAGGAATTGTTTCTTGCCCTTTTATGCCTAACATTTCGTGACCTTAACAACCTTTTAGGACCTTTTCCCTACTTTAACAATTTAATTATAATCACTCCATCAACGGGATTCTTTTCCACTAAATCTACCTTTCTCTTCCCACGCCATTAATGTATAAACCATGCAACACCGCAGTCAGAAATCTATGGACATTTTATATGAACACAATTCAGACTCGTTTTTAGTGTTATTGGTATTTTTTTCTCATTGTTTCTTTCACTAAATGATGCCATAAAAAATATTCATAGGTTTTGTTGTAGGTTTTACTGGATTCTATGTTCGCCAGTGGAAACTACTTAGGTCACATTGGTTTTTCGCCATAAAGTCAAAAATCGTATTGGTAATGGCAAGTCTCTTAAGAAAATAACCTATGGCTTTAATAAAGTTTTGACTTGTGTATGCACAAAGATTACCCCTATTAGAATTTCTATCGCTCCCAATAGGGTTCTCCCTATATATGTATATATATAATATATATATATATATATATATATATATATATATATATATATATATATATATATATATATATATATATATATATATTATATATATATATATATATATATAATATATATTATATTATATATATATATATATATAAACGAAAATTTTATCTCACGTGATTACTCTATTCGAGGAGAGGGCTATTTAAGGGAAGACCATTGTCTAATTATAGTCTTTGGTATCGTAAATATCTAGGAGATCGCAAGTACGTGAATCAAGCCTGCCGTTTTTTCCATTATATATATATATATATATATATATATATATATATATATATATATATATATATATATATATATATATATATATATATATATATATATCTGCTAATTGATGATTCGAACCCTGACCTCTAAGATGGTAAGACATTGCGCTAACCACTACACCACTGATGGTACAAAAAGGAATCACATTTAAAATGCTCATGTTCAATCGTCATGACTACACTCCCAAAGGACCCCTCCGACCACGATTGAACATGAGCATTTCCAATGTGATTCCTTTTTGTACCATCAGTGGTGTAGTGGTTAGCGCAATGTCTTACCATCTTAGAAGTCAGGGTTCGAATCCTCAATTAGCAGTATGTAGTATAAATTTTATCCCACTGATTAAGTGGTAATTATATATATATATATATATATATATATATATATATATATATATATATATATATATATATATATATATATATATATATATATATATATATATATATATATATATATATATATATATATATATATATATATTATTGCGAAAATACTTGCATTTGCTTTTAAAGATAAAATTAATTTTGGTTTATATTTGCTTTTTAGTGAAAATCTAACTGGTCTATTTTTTTTAAGTACCCAAATTTCCCCAAAAAACTAGATTTTCATAGGAATGGCAACAAGAAGGTTAGGCGATTTTTTAAACACGCTAGACTTGACTCGCCAAATATACCTTAGAGCTCGTAGTTTATAAAATTAAAAATGTAAATTGTTTATTGTAAAATATAATATCAACCCAAGACGATCAAGATCTTCAGGAATTAAGTATAACCTAAAACCTTTCTTTTAACTATTAATTGTTTACTGAAAATATTAGGGCTGGAATTTGGGCTCAGATTGCTATATGGGAACTAAAAGACATTGACGACCTACTCTTGTTTTGATTTGCATAGTTTACCTTAATTTTAGCTAAGAGTGGGTTTTTGTTAGGTTTTTATGGGGTTTAAAAATTGACTATTATACTTGACCTACACTTTTTAGTTTATAAATATAGTAATAGAGTCAAGATTTGCCCTTGATGATTATATGGCAATTGTTCAGTTGAGAGAGGTACTAGGTCTTTTTAAATACTTAACTTAAATAAAGTCTTTAACGATTAAAGGCACTAACTCTATATCCACTTTTTATGGAAAACAAATAAACGTTATAATTAAAATAACAAACTTGGCTAGAAGCTCATTTTATCTTAATACTCGGTGAGTGATTTTATATTCTTATTGTTTATAATTTACTACTTTTAATTTAGGCTAATATATCTTAATATTTGGTTTATTTTACTTTAATATTTAGGACAGACAGTCACATTACTGTCTCTTATTTAACATCAGGGTTCTTTAAAATATAAACCCAATAACTTTCCATAAAAAAAGTGAAAATAGTACTAATACTATTGAGACTCGTGTTTTTTGAAGTAATTAGACCGATCGTTTATTAGCCTTTTAGTTTACCTTGTTGCTCACCTTGTATTTCTGAATTTCGTAAACTTTTAAAGTATCGTTAAATTGATATTTAATTTTTAAAGCGTTTTCCTTAATTGTTTAACTTTAAAGTATCATTTAAAATGTCTGAAATGGAAGAGTGCCAATCTTTGAATCGTTCATTTATTAATGAAAGAGAAGATTTAAAAAATCGAGTGAGGTTGATTATTAAATAAATTTGAAACTGGAGCGAGCGAGTTATTTATAAAAGAAAAAATTACCGAAATAAAAGGTTATCTTAAATCCTTAGAGAAAATAGATAAAAATATATTGTCCAATATAAATAAGTTTGATTCATTGCGTGAACTTTACATTAGTGATCGTGATACGTCATTTCAGTATAAAATTGATACAGAGGAAAAAATTTGTTCAATAGCGGCTAATCTAGCGAAGTCAGTAACTCCTTCCGTTTCTAGCGAAGAATCCGTTTCTCCCTTAGTAAACCCCACTGAAAATAGTGGTGCTAATACTCCTGATAGGGCTAGGCCTAATTTAAGTTTATATAGGAGTGCTAAAGAACCCCCTATACATATAGGTAGATTTGAAGGAGATGAGGATGACAAGTTAGCTTTCTCTCGATTCTTAGCGAAATTTAATGCCCTTATTGATACTAATGCTGTTTATTCTGATGAAGAAAAACTTATTCATTTAATTAGTAATTTAGGCCATACAGCTTATGATATGGTTAAGCATCTTAGTCCTGAAGGACTGAATTATAAAGTTGCGTTAGATATTTTGAAATCGGAGTACCTTGATAAACAATTTATTGTTGAGAAGATTTTTCAACAGTTATATGAAATCCGTGCCCCACCAGAAAATAATCTAGCAGCTTTGAAGGGTTATCTTAATGAAATGAAAGTTTTGACCTATGACCTTAAGTCATATGGTTTTGATTTCCTTGTACCCGAGACACCCGGTTTTAAAATGGTCAGTTCAATGATAATTTATAAGTTACCTCCAAAATTCAAGAATGCGCTTATTGAAAAAGTTCAAAACAATTACCCTAGTATCCTAGAAGTTTTTGAACATTCTCCCACATTACTTAAACGTTTGGAGTTAGGGCAAAGACCTCAGCCTCAGCCTAAGCATGATAATAGTAACTTTAAGAATAATAGATTTGGTAAGCCTTATAATAATGGTAATAGTAGGAATAACAATAATGGTCATAAGTATAATAAATTTGCTAATAATAGTGGTAGCCAAAGTAAAGGTAGTAATGATAAATTTGCTCGTAATAGTGAAACTAAAGCTACCCTAGAAAACTTTAAGACCACTCAAAAATCTACCAAATCTAATTACGTTCATAATAAAAATAATGCTTCCAATCGTGTTTTCCCTTGCAAATTTTGTAGTGCTGCAGGTCATTCAATGAATAAATGTCCGGCTTACCCGGACCTTGAATCTAGATTACAACGCTGTGATCAATTAAATATTTGTAGATTTTGCTCTAGTTCTAAGCATGCAACAGATGATTGCCCTGGTCATCATGATAACTTTTTAGATTACGCATGTGTTTTCTGTAACCTTCATACCCATATATCTGCTTTATGTGAGAAGGGGCATTCTAAAAAGAATGATGGTCAGACTATGTCATACCTTTGCATTAACTATAGTAATGGGGAACAAAACTATCTGCTGCCCTTTGTAGAAATTACTTTGCATCTTAGAGGTAAACAATGTAAAATATTAGCTCTGATCGACTCTGGTAGTCAGCGAAGTTATGTAAGCTCTAAAGCAGCCAAACAATTGTTAGACTTAAACTCTTTGCATAGTGTCAATTATGATGTGCATAGTTTTGTTGCTTCTAAAGAAAAATCCTTCTTTCTTAGCTCTTTTGATATAGATTTGCCTGGCATAAAACAATTTCCCTTTTCCTTGCTTATAGATGAATCTTTTGACATTAAATTTGAGATACCAGGTTTAAAGGTTGCTTATGAAAATTTAATAAACTTGGATATAGAATTAATGCAATGCATGATTGTAATGAATGTGTTGAGTTAAATGCATTAATTGGTATCGATCTATTACAATATTTGCCTCCTTTTAAGTTTGAAAAATGCATGAATGGTGCATGTTTTAAAATTGGTCAAGATATAGTGCCTTTTGGGGATATTAATAATTTTCTTTATACTGACCAAATTGCTAAATTAAATTCCATCACCAATGGAACAGGAGTATCTTGTGAAAATGTTGCCCTTTCCTCTTTCGTAAACCTAGTTTTAAGTCCCTCTGTTTCATACTTTAACCCTTTGATGAGTGTTTTTGATGATAGTGAAGTGGAACATGGGCTTGATAATTTATTCACTCTGGAAAGCCTAGGGATTAAAAATATTGATGAAGATATGGCTAAAGCTGATATCTTGCAGGTGTCTGAGTTTAATGACAATATTGTTTACAAAGATAAACATTATTATGTGAAACTTCCTTGGAAGGAGAATGTTGATGAAGTACCTTCCAATTTTAATGTTGCCCGTAAGGTTTTAGATAGAGTTGTTAAAGATTTGCATTCTAAAAATTTATTTGAAGATTACGAAAGAGTTTTTGAACAGCATTTAGCTGATGGTATAATTGAAAAGGTGGATATAAACCCATCTGAATATGCAAATTTTATATTTATTCCCCATAGGCCAGTTATTAAAATGGAAGCTCAGGTTACTACGAAAATTCGCCCTGTCTTTAATTGCTCATTAAAAACCCACAAAAGCTTACCTTCCCTTAATGAAGCTGCTTACCCAGGCATTGACCTAATGTCCTCTCTATTGCAATTGCTTTTAAAATTTAGATGCAACAAATATGTTGTGCTTGCAGATATCAAGCAAGCTTTTCTAGCTATAAAATTACTGACTGAAGAGGATAA
>SEYY01012440.1:0-2500 GCA_009176605.1 Armadillidium nasatum
AGAAGAGAACGAGTTTCTGAAACATTAGTAGGTATTCTAAAGCCTTTTAATGCATCTAGCTTGACAGGATCTGGTGAAAGACCTTTTTCACTTATTTTAAAACCTAAATAAGTGACACTGTTTTTGAAAAACTCGCATTTTTCTAATTTAATGCGAAGATTAGCCTTTTGTAAGGCATGGAATACTTTGGTGAGACTTTCATAGTGATCATCTATATTTTTACTGAATATGAGACAGTCATCTATGAAAAGAAGACAATGGAGACCTAGTAAGCCTGATAATGCCATCTCCATTGCTCTGCTAAAAACAGAAGGACTATTGGTGGTACCTTGAGGCATTCTAATTGGTTCGAAATGACCTCTGGCGGTAGAAAATGCTAGGTATTTTCTAGAATCTTTCTCAACCATGATGTGAGTGAATCCAGAAAGAAGGTCAATGGTACTGAAGACTTTAGAGTTTCCTATGAGAGATAAACTTTCCTGTATATTTGGAAGAGGAAAGCGGTCAGGAACGGTATGAGCATTAAGCTTGCGGTAATCTAAAACGATACGCACTTAGTGGTGTTTTTCTTCGGAATAACCAGTAAAGGTGAAGAAAAAGGTGAAGAACTAGGTTCTATGTAACCTTTCTGTAAGTTATCTTCAACCCATTCATCTATAGCTTGAAGATACTTATGAGGATGACGGTAAGGTGGTGTATAAATGTAGCTAGGACTATCATCTTTCAGCTTAACGGTGAATTGAACTAATGAACATAACCCAACGGGGTCGTTCTCTAGAGAAATAATATTCCTATGTTTAACCAGGAAATCCAACATGTCATCAAGTTGTTGGGGGTTTTGAAGAACATAGGTATCGGTAGATTTCGCAGAACGTGAAAGAAGAATTTCTTTATACACATTTCGTATTTCAGAATCGGTAAGGTTTTTAGAAGAGGTTACAGAATTTATAGATGAAGATTTAGTAGTAGAGGAAGAATTAGGTTCAGTAATTATGATAGGAGAAGCGGTTGTTAAATAAGTATGAGGATCTAATTGGATCTCATTATTACCTAAATTAATACATTCTAAAAAGATGTGACCGTTATCGCAATTACTAAGGATTGAACCTATGAAAAAGCTTCCTATATTTCTGAAATCTTTTCTATTTTCGGTAAGGAGGGTAAGGTTATCAGGTGGATAAGTATGAATATCTGATTCTACTTTAGTACGTAAAACATACTTGGAATGAGGTAAAATTTTAGTATACTCGGTAGTATATACTTTATATTTAACGGAATCGTCTATTTCTAAATTATTTGCAAAATATATTGGACTATTTTGCATAGAAGGTTGATAAGAAGTAGACAATTTAACGGTTTCGGTTTCGGTTTCGGTTTTACCAAATATATTTGTTTGTTTAAAATCAGATGATTTATCAGAAACTATAACACCAGTGTTTCTGGTATTTTCAATACAAGAATGCTGATTTCTTGCATTGGTAATAGGTAATAATGGTAATTTTAAAAGTTTACTTTTATGTTTTAAGTATGATACTTTTTCTGAATAATCTAAAATTAATGGTATTTTAGATAAATTGTCACAACCAAGCAATATTTTGCCAGGAAAAGTGCAACAATTATCTTCTACGACTATAAACTCGAAGAAGTATGGAATATGCTTTATATACACTTGGAAAATAGTCTTACCATAGACTATTAATTTATTACCTGATATTGATTTTAATACTATTTTAGTTTTCAACAGTTTCGGTTGGTTAGGTTTTGTAGCGGATTTCCTTATTTTATTAAATAAGGATAATTTTACCAAACTACGTTGAGCTCCTGTATCAAGGAACGCTACGTCATCATATGAATGCTGATGAGATATTACAATAGGTATACCATATATACATGGTGAAACATTGTTGATTTGAGAGTATAGAGTATTAAAATCAGGTGATATTGAAGAAGTATTTACATAGGAAAGGTCAGGTATGTCAACTCTTGACTCAGGTTCTGAATCAGATTCGGATTCAATATTGGATTCAGGTTCGGATTCAGGTTCGGATTCAGGTTCAGAATCTGCCTGAAGATAGTTTACATGGTAATTAGGATTATAGGATATACTTTCAGAGTTATTAGTTAATGTATGATTATGACCCAGGAAAGAGGGATATGGAAGGATATTTGGGTCATTCGGAGGATAATCCTTCCCCCTATTTAAAAATTTGGATCTTGGAATTGTTCGTTATAAGGGTATGGTGAATTTGGTCTCTGCGGTTGAAGTTCCTGTAAATTATTCTCAACTTGGGATGGTGGATAATTTTGTTGTTGAGGATAATATTCAGGAAGATTTTGTGGTTCTTCCGAATTTATGTTTAAATTTTCTAAGGGAAGATTTTCTTGCATATAATGCACTTGGTTAGAAGAAGGACGATAAGTTCTAGAAGATCTCTGAAAAGAGTTAGGACGCGATTGTCTATTTTGTCTGGGTTGGTTTGGATTATTTTGAGATTGATTC
>SEYY01012440.1:7500-12500 GCA_009176605.1 Armadillidium nasatum
TTAAGGTGATCTAAGTGTTTTGAAGTAAATTTTATGAAAAATATTACTGAAAACAGTTTTATATTTTTTTTTTTTATTAAACATTATTTTTTTTTGTTTTAAATTAATGATTTTTATTTTGATATGAAAATCTATTTTAAAAAAAATTTCAAAATGAAAATTTAATACAACTATTATTTTTAATAATAAATTTTATCAGCACTTTCGCTGCGGCATATTTCTTTCCATGTTGGACGAGCAAAACCATAGATTTTTAATTATAATATATTTATTTATGTTTTAAAATTTTTATTAGTATTATCCATTGTAATTTCGTTTTTTATTATTAAATTATCATATTTTAGGATAACTTTTATATTTTTTCCTTATTTCAGGAAAAAATAATTCTAGTGGTAGTGTCAGTTTACTTTTATATGCATACTTATATTTTTACTTATATTACGCACACATGCATAAAACATATATATATATATATATATATATATATATATATATATATATATATATATATATATATATATATATATATATATATATTATATATAATATATAATATATATATTTAGAAAATTCTTATATTTTAGATTTAATTAAATATTTTATGATTAATAGATGAAACTATATTATTTTCACAAAATATCAAAATACACCCTAAGCTTAAAAAATCTTTTACTGAACGGCATTTACATGTTTTATGACTCGCTTCATGCACTTGAAAACGATTCAGGACTTGCCTATTTACCGTTGTCAGTGTAGGTCACTTTTACAATTATGTTTAAATCGTTTTAACTAAAATTACTCATCTAAGCCTGAAGAAATCGTCGAAAAAATGAGTATTTCCCCATTTAACTATGTTAAATTACTTATAGCCATATGGTAGTTATATATACTTTTAACTATGTTAAATTACTTATAGCCATATGGTAGTTATATATATACTTTTAACCCTTAGGGTAGGATCTTTGGAGCTTTATAAGAGAAACTTAGGACCCAACCAGACCAACTCAACCCCGATATTTTGTTTTGATATTTGAATTAAATTGACCTTTTTTATTATGTTCGTGTTGAGTTAGTATATTAACTTGAATTGAATGTTTGACTTGACTTACTGTTTAAATGGGCCTTATTTTTTTTTTTTTTTAGTAGAGTTTTGAGAGTTCTTGCTTGTTTGGGTTGAAGCTATGTTCCTACTAGGCTAAAATTTACCTAATTTACTACTTCAAAAATTTATTTATGAGCTTACACAAATAGGCCGAATATCCAAGTTAATTACTTTGGAAACAAAATAAATCCCTTATAAGAATCCCTTTTTTTATTTTAATGATTTGCAGAACATTTTAAATGGTGAGTTTCTTATCAATTTCTTTTATTAATTTGTAGGCTAAATTTTAAAAGAATTGTGTTGATTCTTGGCAGAGCAGTAATAAATCTGCATTAAGCGCTTTCTGGGGTTTCAGCGCCATAGAAAATCCCAATAATATACATGGTCCATAATGAAAGTAATGTGCATTTGCTGGGAAAAATATATTTCTTGATCCTACCGGTACAAATGCTTAAAATTCTTCGAAATACTCTTCCCCAGGATCAATACAAGGCGTGTTCTCCATGCCTAGAAGGAACCCTGAAACTCCTCGAAGGGAAATGCTTCTTAGGAACGTTGTGACATGTTTTTGGATGTTTTCCACGAACTCCCAATGCTTTCCTTTCAGCTCTGTCTTTAGTCGAGGAAATAAAAAAAGTCGCACGGAGACAAGTCGGAACTGGAAGGGGGCTGAGTGACCACCGGGGTGTTGTTCCAGGCCAGGAAATTGGTAACGATGAAGGCCGTGTGGCTGGGGGCATTGTCATGGTGGAGCTTGACCGTGTCTTTGATGTCTGCCCTCGCGCGCTACCCGGCGTTTCAATCTCTTGAGCACCTGCAGGTAAAAGGCTGAGTTGACAGTTTGTCCCTGCGGTACAAACTCAAAATGAACTATTCCTCGGACGTCAAAAAAGACACTGAGCATCGTTTTGATACAAGACTTGCTCTTTCGCGCTTTCTTGGGGCGGGGGAATGATTTATTATTCTGGCTCGTGTTCGAACATCCAGGATTCGTTTCCGGTTACGACAGAGTTACGAAAGTCCATCTCATTTTGAATCAAATCCAACAATTCTTGACAGCGCAAAACTCGAAGTTCTTTCTGCTCTTCCCTCAACACTTTCGGAACAAGATTCAAAGCACAGACCTTGCGCATTTACAGATCCTCGGTCCCTATCCCCTGTGCCGCAAATGAGGACATGTTTAGGGTGTCAGCGATTTGCCTGGATGATCAATCGACGGTCGGAACGCAAAACTTGGCTCACACGATTCACGTTTTCGTCGGTTCTGGCCGTTTTTGGGCGTCTACAACGGGGTTCGTCGGCAATCCACTCCCGGCCCTCCTTGAACGCCTTGTGTCATCTGACAGACTGTGACCTTGATATACAGTCTTTCTTGAAGCCCTCTTGAAGCATCTGGAATGTTTTGGTTGCATTCTTTCCAAGACGCACATAAAACTTCATTGCGTATCGCTGTTCAAGCGAACGCTCCATCGCGCCGTGTTACAAAGTCGAAAAACACAATTCACGCGGAGGCACGCCTTTTCACTCATGCTGCTCGGAGCAAACTGACGACCGACTGCATTGGAAGGGCAGACCCCTCATCACATTTCCTGACTCATTTTCCCCGCTTCGATGGATAGTCGCGTCACAATAAAATCATGCGCATTGCTTTCATAATTGACCATATATATATATATATATATATATATATATATATATATATATATATATATATATATATATATATATATATATATATATATATATATATATATTATTATATTATATATATATATATATATATATATATATATATATATATATATATATATATATATATATATATTATATATATATATATATATATATATATATATATATATATATATATATATATATATATATATAGACTACAGAATCTCCTACAAATGTACGAGAGTTACCAAGAAGCAAATATAAATCAATACTTACGACGTAATAACTATAATAATAATAATAATAATGTTTATTTTTATTATTATCATTATTTTCATTATTATTTTTATTATCATCATTATTATTATTATAATTATTATTATTATTAATTTATTAATATTATTATTATTATTTTTATTATATATTATTATTATTATTATTATTATTATTATTATTATTATTATTATTATTATTATTTTTATTATTATTATTGTCATTATTACTATTATTATTATTATTATTATTATTATTATTATTATAATTATTATTATTACGAGAGCTATTATTACTTTCTATTACTGAAATTACGATAGGAAAATAATTTACTATTGTCTACCAACATTAAAAACTTACCAAATATTGTACTGAGAACCACCTCATAATTTCAGGAAGAAATCCTTCCGCTCTGTACTTGTTAGGACCTACTTTGACTCTTTTGGCATACGTGTTGCTCACCTTGAAAGGTTAAAAGAAATAAGGATTATAAAATATAAGGAGTAAGCCAGCGTTCTATTGTGCTACATTTTAATAAATAAAAGACAATTTACACTGCAATGTAAATAAATACAGGTCTACTTCTTTTCTATAGAAAAGAAATAGAAAGACTTAGTCTAATTTCTCATATTTCTCTATTTCTTAGAGCGGAATTATAAAGGCTATTCAAAAAGCTAACTTTATTAAAGTCTTTAAGAACTGTAGTAATGTATCCGTCCTACATAGACAGGTCATACTCATTATCAGGAAATATATTTTTCCTTTTTCCAAATTTTTAGGCCTATTAAAAGTTTTAATCTTTTTCACTAAAACAGGACACAGTATTATCTACTGCTGTACAATAAAAGAATAGCAGGTGGGGTATGGAGTCCCCCACAGGAGGGGCGCAGCCCCTTACATAGGATCTCCCTTATATCTTAGGTATATTCATATATATAATTCATAATAAAGGTAGGTAATTGAGGATCCAGCTTGATGGAATTTTCAGCCCCTCTCCTCACACTTTGCAGCAGGATACCATTCGCTGTCACTGATTCATTTGTATTATTGCTCTTGATAATAGATGGAAGTAACTCAAACGTTAACAGACAATTTCAAAAACGAGTAGAGTCGCCTAAATCGAAGACATTGTCTTTTGTCAAAAACATCAACATTTTAATTTCTAAAAGTGAAGTGATCAAAAACATTGTTTTTTTTCTTCAAAATTCGTTAAAATCGTTGACACAGTAAATTGTAGTGGCCATAAGATCGTCACCCACCTTTTCACCAAAATGTAATTTTACTCCTATTTTAGAACACGCACGCACGCTCACACACACACACACACACACACACACACACACACACACACACACACACACACACACACACACGCACAGAGGCCTATATTAGGAAAAAATCGTTTGCTATTTCTGAAATTAAAAAAAAAGAGGTTCATGTAAAAAAAAAGTAGGCCATGCTAACGTACGGTAGGTCTTACTCTTAACGTTCACACCACTTATAAGTCAGGTATCATGCATTTGTAATATTGTTTATGACTTACTCTAAACAAAAATAATTATGATAAAATAATAAAAATAATAATAATAATAATAATAATAATAATAATAATAATAATAATAATAGTAATAATAATAATAATAATAATAATAATAATAATAATAATAATAATAATAATAATAATAATAATAATAACAATAATAATAGTAATTATCATCATTATCTTTATTATGATTATTATCATTATATGTAAGAACGACAATGCCATCTATTTAATGCTAAATTTGCATCTAGTTTTCAAAATGTTCTAATATTCTCCAGAAAATGCTCTGAAACAAAAGATTTAAAATTAAGTCTTTTCACATTTTGAACTGTTTAGGAATGAAAGGAAAATTTCCATACATTCTGTATATAATTTTAAACACTGATTACGAATACATTATTTTTATTC
>SEYY01012443.1:0-22500 GCA_009176605.1 Armadillidium nasatum
TTGTGTTCCAGACTTTACCAGTAGAGTACATGTAAGATTGAGCATAGCGGTTAAGTCTGGGGTCAGAGAGTTGGACAGAGAAAGGATGAGACTGTGTAGAAAGACGAGTCGCACGAACCCTTCTTAATGGAGGAGGTATGCGACGAGAGAGTTCAGAAGAGCAGTGTCCATTGTAATAGCGATAGTATAGAGAGAGTGACGCAACATTTCGACGGGCAGAAAGAGATTGGAGTGAATTAGTGAGAGCAGGAGAATTGATAAGGCGAAAAGCTCTAGACTCCACCTTTTCCAGGAGAGCTGTGTGTGTGGAACCACCCCAGATGTGTTACGCATACTCCATACAGGGGCGAACAACACCCCTATACAGAGCAAGCAACTGGGGTGGTGTAAAGAAATATTGAAGGCGCCTCAGAACACCCAACCTCTTAGAAGCTTGTTTAGAAAGAGAGGTAATGTGATCTTTCCAAGAAAGATCACGAGAAAAAGAAACAACGAGAATATTAAGGAGAGATGAAGGTTTGAGTTGCATGTTTTCGAAGAAGATGTCGTAGTTGTGTGGAAGATTGTGTCGAGTAGAGAGATGGAGGAATTGAGTTTTTGAGGCATTGAAAACGACCATGTTTTCTTTGCCCCAATTTGAAATGAGAGATAGATCAGAGGTTAGTTGCTCCAAGGCCACCCACCCTACTTTCCTCTGTTAACTGTTGCTGGGAGGGGCGTCTTTCAAAAGGAAAAGAGTAATGAAGGGTGAAGTCATCAGCATAGGAGTGGATAGGAGATGAAGTAATAGAGAGAAGGTCATTAATGAAAAGCAGAAAAAGTGTTGGGGATAGGACAGATCCTTGAGGAACACCACTATTAATAGATTTATAGGATGAACGGTGGCCGTCTACAACAGCTGCTATAGAACGACCGAAAAGGAAATCAGAGAGAAGGTCACAGAGAGAAGGATAGATTCCGAAAGAGGAAAGTTTGGAAATCAAAGCTTTGTGCCAGACTTTATCGAAAGCTTTCGATATGTCCAGCGCCACAGCAAAAGATTCACCGAAATGCCGAAGAGCGGAGGACCAAGAGTCAGAGAGAAGGGAAAGAAGATCACCAGTAGAGCGTTTCTTTCGAAAGCCATACTGGCGATCTGAGATAAGATTAGAAGAATTGAGATGTTTCCAAATCTTTCTGTTAAGGATAGATTCGAAAACTTTAGAAAGAACGGAGGTTAAAGAAATAGGACGATAGTTAGAGGGCTGAGAGGGGTCCCCCTTCTTCGGCACAGGCTGAATGAGCGCACGTTTCCAGCAAGAAGGGAAGGTTGAAGTAGAAAGACATAGACGAAATAGTTTACCAAGGCAGGGTGCAAGCTCGGAAGCACAAGTTTTGAGAACCACAGGAGGAATACCATCAGGACCGTACGCCTTCTTAGTGTTAAGCTCAGAGAGAGCAGAAGTGACGTCTTTAGAAGAAATTACAATTTTAGGCATAATTGAGTTAGAGTGGGTTGAAGGAGTAGGAACAGCTCCGGAATCGTCTAAGGTTGAATTTAAGGCAAAAGTTTGAGCGAAGAGTTCAGCTTTAGAGGAAGGCAAAACGGAAGTTGAAGATACTAGAGGAGGGAAAGAGGAAGAAGCAAAGTTAGAGTTGACATTTTTTGCAAAATGCCAGAAAGGGCGAGAGGAAGAGGAGCCAGAAAGATTATTGCATTTGCGACGGAGAAAAGAGTTTTTAGTATCTCGAAGAATAGATTTTGCACGATTCCGGGATGAAATATAAGTTGCATGAGATTCTGGAGTTTGAAGACGACGGTAGTCCCTGAAGGCAGCATCCCTGCGGCGGATATCACGAGAACAAGCAGAGTTAAACCAAGGTTTACTAGGTTTATTGGAAGGGAAAGAATATGGAATGTACGCCTCCATGCCAGAGAGAATCACCTCAGTTATGCGCTCTGCACACTCCGAGGGACCCCTCCCATGGAAACAGTAATCATTCCATGGAAAATCAGAAAAGTACGACTGCAAGTCAGGCCAGTTAGTGGCACCGAAATGCCAGAAACGTCTCCTCACCGAGGGCGGGGGCCGTTCTTGCGGAAGACTTGAAGAGACAGGACAAGATACGGAGATAAGAAGATGATCGGATGAACCCAGAGGAGGAAAGAGTTTAACAGTATAAGGAGAAGGATTAGAAGTTAGAAAAAGGTCTAGAATGTTGGGTTCATCACCAAGACGGTCAGGGATACGGGAAGGGAGTTGCACCAACTGCTCAAGGTTGTTCTGGATAGAAAATTGGAAGGCGAGTTCACCAGCTGGATCATGAGAACTAGATGAAAGCCATTGGCGGTGGTGAACATTGAAATCACCTAAAATGATGATTTCGGAGAAAGGAGAAGAAGAAAGAATGTGTTCTATTTTGGAGTTAAGATAGTCGAAGAATTTTGGATAGTCTGTAGAGTTAGGAGACAAATAGACAGAACAAATAAATTTACTTGTAGAGTTGCAAGAAAGTTTGAGCCATAAAGTTGAGAATTCAGAAGACTCCAAATTAGAGACACGAGAACAAACAACATCGTTGCGCACATATGCGCAACATCCGCCTTTGGCTGATATATATATATATATATATATATATATATATATATATATATATATATATATATATATATATATATATATATATATATATATATATATATATATATATATATATATATATATATATATATATATATATATATATATATATATATATATATATATATATATATATATATATAAATTTCTGTGTCTGTTTGTTTATTTATGAATAGAATGATACATTTATTTATTTTTTGGATAGGACAGTTCGGAAATTGACCGTTTGCCCTCAGGCTTATCTCGGTTTCAAATTTCATTACAAGTTCTTACATTTCAGAACAGACTTTCCTTTAACATAGTAATCTTAAAACGTGTAGTGAAATTTTGGTAAAAAAAGTAATAGAAAAAAAAATAATAATAATAATAAAATCTGAATTTGTAAGATAATATATATATATATATATATATATATATATATATATATATATATATATATATATATATATATATATATATATATATATATATATATATTTTTTTTTTTTTATTTTTTTTTATATAATTTTTTTTTTTTTAAAAAAAAAAAAAAAAAAAAAAAAAAAAAAAAAAAAAAAAAAAAAAAAAAAAAAAAAAAAAAAAAAAAAATAATATAATAATAATAATAATAATAATAATAATATATAATAATAATAATAAATAATAATTATTAAATATTATAAATTATTATTTAAATATATTATTATTATATATATATATATATATATATATATATATATATATATATATATATATATATATATATATATATATATATATATATATATATATATATATATATATATATATATATATATATATATATATATATATATATATATATATATATATATATATATATATATATATATATATTATATATATTATTATTATATATTATTATATATATTTTATTTTTTATATTTTTTTATTTTTTTTATTTTATTTTTATTTTTAATTTTTTATTATTTATTTATATTATATATATATATATATATATATATATATATATATATATATATATATATATATATATATATATATATATATATATATATATATATATATATATATATATATATATATAATAATTTATTTATTTTTTATTTGTTTATTTTGTATTTATTTATTTATTTTTTATTTTTGGGGGGTTAAGCGGGGGTTGGGGGTCCCCAGCTGACCTCACCCCTCCTTGGGACCTTATAACACTACGGATACCTTGTTGCATAGCCCCAGGGTCATGGGTAAACTGGAGTCTCTCTGGGACCCTACCCATGTTCGCCAGAAGTTTTTTTTCTCGCGCTGCAATTTGTTCCCAGAAGTGGACTTGAACCGAAATATATATATATATATATATATATATATATATATATATATATATATATATATATATATATATATATATATATATATATATATATATATATATATATATATATATATATATATATATATATATATATATATATATATATATATATATATATATATATATATATATATATATATATATATATATATATATATATATATAGTATATATATATATATATATATATATATATATATATATATATATATATATATATATATATATATATATATATATATATATATATATATATATATATATATATATATATATATATATATAGTTATACAACCTCTCACGGGCTGAGTCCTTTTTTTAGGAGGGGGAGGAATATAAAATAAAAGAATACCCAGAATAACACTAATCTTTTAGGTCCACGCAGACATAGGCCTTAAAGATAGAAAGATTTAATGCGGATGGAAAAACAGATGATGGAAGAGATTTCTGCAAACTGGATGTGGCTGGAAAGAAGTATCCCCCACAATGGACAAGCCTGGGGTTTGATACATTCACACATAATTCATGCTAAAGCATTGCACCCTTTGTGCTTTAGAGGAAGGCAAAACGGCAGTTGAACCGTCAGAAGATACTAGAGGAGGGAAAGAGGAAGAAGCAAAGTTAGAGTTGACATTTTTTGCAAAATGCCAGAAAGGGCGAGAGGAAGAGGAGCCAGAAAGATTATTGCATTTGCGACGGAGAAAAGAGTTTTTAGTATCTCGAAGAATAGATTTTGCACGATTCCGGGATGAAATATAAGTTGCATGAGATTCTGGAGTTTGAAGACGACGGTAGTCCCTGAAGGCAGCATCCCTGCGGCGGATAGCACGAGAACAAGCAGAGTTAAACCAAGGTTTATTAGGTTTATTGGAAGGGAAAGAATATGGAATGTACGCCTCCATGCCAGAGAGAATCACCTCAGCTATGCGCTCTGCACACTCCGAGGGACCCCTCCCACGGAAACAGTAATCATTCCATGGAAAATCAGAAAAGTACGACCGCAAGTCAGGCCAGTTAGTGGCACCGAAATGCCAGAAACGTCTCCTCGCCGAGGGCGGGGGCCGTTCTTGCGGAAGACTTGAAGAGACAGGACAAGATACGGAGATAAGAAGATGATCGGATGAACCCAGAGGAGGAAAGAGTTTAACAGTATAAGGAGAAGGATTAGAAGTTAGAAAAAGGTCTAGAATGTTGGGTTCATCACCAAGACGGTCAGGGATACGGGTAGGGAGTTGCACCAACTGCTCAAGGTTGTTCTGGATAGAAAATTGGAAGGCGAGTTCACCAGCTGGATCTTGAGAACTAGATGAAAGCCATTGGCGGTGGTGAACATTGAAATCACCTAAAATGATGATTTCAGAGAAAGGAGAAGAAGAAAGAATGTGTTCTATTTTGGAGTTAAGATATATATATATATATATATATATATATATATATATATATATATATATATATATATATATATATATATATATATATATATATATATATATATATATATATATATAATTCGTTTCAATTTTTTTATAAAGAAATTAATTCGTCAGAAAAATATATGGAAAAGGAGAATTGGACTTTTCAACTTTTTGAAGAATGCGACATTTTTTCTCAGTTGAATGATAAAATTGTTTCTGAGGAAAGTGTAACCAGTGAAGTTATTGTCTTCCAGCCAGGTTTGTGGTTACTTTATTAAATTGTCATCGTACTTTTATAAGTCAATAAAGAAAATATTATTATTGCGATTAATTTTCTACCTTGCATTACTATCGCCGTAGCGGTCCTAGAAATATGCCTATGCAAATCGAGAAAAAAGTTAACTGTAAAGATCATCAAATGGCTACCAATTAATTTACATATATTGTTTAATATATATTTTCATAAGTCTTTGGTTCTTTATACTAATATTTATAAAAATATTTCAGAGAAGCAAATTCCCTCATTTAAAAATGATAACACAAGTGCTGTGCTAAGAACCCAAGAAAGTTTCATCAGTGAAAACCCTCAAGAAATGAGAGAGACATCCCAATCATTTAAAAAACCGATAGTGAGACAAACATTATATATATATATATATATATATATATATATATATATATATATATATATATATATATATATATATATATATATATATATATATATATATATATATATATATATATATATATACAAGTGATTGATAAAATTTAAGATAAGTTTTTAGGGAAAATTTTGTTTTAAACAGAAATAGTTTTTAAGTTATATAGTTCCATAATTGATTTTAACGTTTTAATATTTGTTTTTAACATAAGTATTATTTAGGTTTTTATTTTGTTTTGTTTGTCTCTTTGTTTGTCTGACCGTTTGCCCGTGTGATTGTTTGTGTTTGTGTTTTTAACGTTTTAATATTTGTTTTTAACATAAGCATTTTCAGTTTTTATTTTGTTTTGTTTGTCTCTTCGTTAGTCTGTCTATTTGCTCGTGTGATTGTTTGTGTTTGTCAGTTTGCTAGATTGGCTGTTTGTTTGTCTGTTTTGAACGCAAGTGTTTGTGAAGAATGGCTGGTGTGCGCAGACGTGGGTTCTCTGTACACTTCACCAACATCCGTGGCTTACGCTCTAACTTAGCTTCTGTGGAATACCATCTCTCTAATTCTCATCCTAACCTTTTACTCTTGTCTGAGACCCAGATATCAAAGAATTCCTCTCCTAACTTTTTTAATATATCTAACTATAACTTATTTCATAATTTCCGTTCTAAGGGTGGAGTTTGTGCCTATGTTAACACCAACACTCCGGTAACACGTCTTGTGAATCTTGAATCTCCTAACTTCGATGTTCTGTGGCTTAAAATCTTTCTTCCTACCACTTCAATAATCTTGTGCTTCTGCTACTGTTCTCCTAATAGAACAGATTTTTCTACCTTTTTTGAGTACCTAACTACTTCTCACGAGACTGTTACATCTTCGCATCCAAATACTGAGGTCCTCTATTTAGGGGATTTCAACGTACACAACACTGAATGGCTAGGTTCCTCTCATACCGATTCAGGGGGAGAGGAGGCCGAATCATTCAGCAATTCTCAACGATCTGGAGCAACTGATTAAAGAACCAACACACATTCCAGATCGTCCCAACCAATTCTTGAACACTCTTGATTTATGCTTCACTACTTGTCCTTCTCTCTATAAATATGCTATCTTCGCACCTATTGGTAACTCCGACCACAATCTAATTTGTCTTAATTTTCATGCTTTCTCTCCAACTGCTCCACCCTGCCCTAAGCGTATCTTCTGGCACTTTGATCGGGCTGACTGGGGGGCTTTGCGTTGCTTCTACGCTAACTATTCCTGGAGTGACTGCTTTGTCTCTGGAGACGCTTCGGTCTCTGCCGATAAGGTGGGGGCCGTAATCGTTGATGGGATGAGCAGGTTCATTCCTTCTTCAACTAAATCCTTCTCTCCTCAAAATCCATGGTTCAATCGTGCTTGTTCTCGTGCCATTCAGGCTAGAGACATTGCGTATCGACAGTGGAAAAATTCTCCTTCTCCTATCACTAGCTAATTTTCATTCAGATCGGAATCGTTGCAGGGATATTCTTCGACGAGCAAAGCAGACTTTCACCAAACGAAGGTGTGCTGAGCTCCTAAATTCTCCTACTGAAAAATCTTTCTGGCCTCTTGCCAAAAACATCTCCAACAATTTCTGTAAATCTTCCTTTCCTCCTCTTATTCGCTCTGATGGTTCTGTTGCTAACTCTAAAACTGAAAAGGCTAATCTCTTCGGCCTCCTATTCTCCTCTAATTCTACCCTGGACGACTCCGGCAATCCTCCTCCTACTTCTTCCTCTCAGAGGTCCCATGCCTTTGCCTGTGATTTCATTTGACCAGGTGCATGGGCTTCTGAAGTCTATGAACGTTAGGAAGGCAAGCGGCCCGGATGGCATTCCTCCCCGAGTTTTAAGGGAGTGTGCCTCTGAGCTGGCTCCGTCCCTCGTTCAACTTTTCTCTCTATGCCTCAATACTAGTACTTTCCCTCAGTGTTGGAAGCGCGCAATAGTCCAACCTATCCCGAAGAAAGGTAGCCGCTCTGATCCTTCCAACTATCGCCCTATAGCTCTCACTTGTATTCTGTCTAAGGTCTTTGAAACCCTTCTTAACTCTCACTTCTTAGATCATCTGGAATCTCATTCCCTTCTTTCTGATCATCAGTATGGCTTTCGGCGTTCGAGGTCTACTGGTGATATACTTTCCTATCTCACAGATCTATGGTCTTCTGCCCTTAGGGACCATGGGGAGACTTGCGTGGTGGCGCTTGACATATCTAAGGCGTTTGACCGGGTATGGCATGCGTCACTGCTCTTCCAAGCTCCCTTCCTTTGGGTTTCCTCCTTCTCTTTGCTTACTTATGTCTAGTTTTCTTTCTAATCGTTCCATTTCGGCTGTTGTTGATGGAGCGACTTCTTCCTTTCCTGTCAATAGTGGTGTTCCTCAGGGTTCTGTCTTGTCTCCTACTCTATTCTTACTTTTCATTAATGATCTTCTCAGCTGTTCATCTCTAACCCTATACATTCATATGCCGATGACTCAACCCTCCATTCTTCTACTCATTTCAAATCTGCTCCTTCCTTTGCATCTAGAGTTGCTTCTCGTCTACATCTTTCCGATTCCATTCTTGCAGATCTGGATAGAATTTCCCAGTGGGGTCGTCTCAACCTTGTGAAATTCAACTCTTTAAAAACTCAACTTCTAGAAATCTCTCTCTCAAAGACACCTAACTTTTCTATTTCTTTCGATGGTTCTCCCGTCTCTCCTGTTGACAATATAAACATCCTTGGCCTTCACATAAATAAAAAAATGCCTTGGAAACCTCATATCACAATGGTTGCTAGGGCGACCTCAAAGAAGCTGGGAGTTCTGTTTAGACTGCGAGAATTTTTTTCTTCCTCGCAGTTACTCCAATTATACAAGGGTCTCATCCGCCCTTGTATGGAGTACTGCTCTCATATCTGGGGTGGCTCAGGTTTCACCCGTCTTTTGGATAGGGTTGAGTCAAAGGCTTATAAACTGTCCCACTCTTTCTAATTCTCTTTTTCTCTTGATTCTTTATCTTTGCGACGTGATGTTGGTGCCTTGTCACTTTTCTATAGGTACTACAGTGGCAAATGCTCGAGGGAACTATCCACCCGTGTACCTCCACCTTTACGGCTTCCTCGCAGCACAAGGGGTGCAATGTCCGCGCATCAATTTTGCGTGGACATAGGCAACTCCAGACTTGTTCGCTGTGGTGCCTCTTTCTTTCCTGCTACCTCTGTCTTGTGGAACTCTCTTCCATCTTCTGTATTTCCCTCTGCATTTAATCTCAATTTCTTTAAAGCTCGCGTCTGCGCCCACCTGAGAAATTTGCGTTAGGTGGGTACTGTAGGGGTGGTTTTTATTTTCTGGATTTTGTACTCTATTTACTTTCATTTTTATTCTTTTAACACCCCCTCCTTGAATAGGGCTTTGCCCGTGAGTGGTGGTGATGTGTAAAAAAAATATATATATAATATATATATATATATATATATATATATATATATATATATATATATATATATATATATATATATATATATATATATATATATATATATATATATATATTAAATGTTTTGTGACTATTATATGCCGAATACGTAGCAAAATCTTTTATTTTTTAATTAATAATGGTATTCAATTTTCACTCTACCATTCACTATCTTTTCTTTTATTGTGTCTAAAAATCTTTTACACATTGAAAAAGTTCCCTTGGAAGCATAACGAATTTTTCTTTAAAATATGACTCTTTGCAATCTACTCAATATTCTTCGTTTTCTCATTATTTTTTATGCTTTTTAATTACTTTTGTTTTTTGTTTTAAAACATTTAAGTTTAGTTTTTTTAGACTTTTATAAACATTCAAATACTGTTTAATTTTCTTCTTTTTGTCAAGCTTAAATTATCGTTTATGAGGTGATAGGCAATTAATTTTTATTTTAGTTTGGTAATATATGTTTTTAGCTATTTATTTTGTTCATTCTCATATTCTGAATTTATATTTAAGTTTCCATAATTAAAGAATGAGAATGTTTGTCAAACTAATTCTTGGTTTGATAATTCATAAACCGTTACCTATATTATAATGATATGAGTAATTTTACCAAACTTTGTCATATTTGTGTGATTATTTATCATAATTTCAGAAAAAGATGCAGAAGTGAAAGAAGTTGTTGTCATCAAAGTTTCGACAGGGAACTTAAAACAACCAAATCTTCAAATTTCACAATTACCCTTCGAAAATAATGCAATTTCTATTGGTGAGCAAAGTTTTTTTTTAAAAATGTTTAGAAAAAGTAAACTGGTTCCTTTCCCAGCTTTGCTTAGAAAATCTATGTTTGGAGAAATTATGCGTGTTTTTCAGTTGGGAGAAACTGTTATTGAGAATTACGCTGTCACATTTAAAGATAATATAAGATAATCATAATTATGTTAACGCAGTTGAAAGTCGAAGGTTTAAAGAAAGAGTAGTAATTATATATATAATTGGGAGAGCATACGCCCCTCTCTCTAGTTACTCTAATGGTAGTAATTGTTTATTATAATTTCAGAGAGTTATGAAGAAACGCAAGAAATTCATAAAAACAAGAAATCAAGTGTTCCAACACTCGGGTCAAATAAAGATAAGGATGCTTTAGAAAATGTAAGTTTCTTTTTGACTCAACTTCAATTGAATTGGAACCTTCATTTCGCAGAGGCACAGAATTATGTTGATAATCGAGTGTATGATCTAATCAAACCCGAAAAACAACCGACTGATAAGGAAGTTACTATAGTGGATGATTTCATAGACAAAAAACTGAAATATCTAGAAACGAGTCAGTGGACGGTTAATGATTTTCTTTGGGCAAAAAGAGCAGTCATTTGCAAGAAAACATTTTGGAATGCCCGTAGAGTGAATGAAGTTGCAAGTTTAACTTCGGAAAAATGGGAAGATGCTTTAAACAATAAATGGATGCCAAATGATTTATTAAAAATGAACGATAAGAAAGCAAAACTTCTTCTAAAGTCATATAAATTAGCTTGGGTGCGAGGAAAGGGGAATTCTCGTGTTCCCATTTTAATTCCAAAAACATGTATTCTATCTATTATAGCATTGCAAGATAAAGAGATTAGGACAAGAGTAGGAATTAATCCTGGTAATGTATTTTGTTTTCCACATACACAAAATTCTGAAGCACATGCAGATGGGAGTAGCGACATAAAATATATTTGTTCAAAAGCTAGCCTCCCTCATACTATTAATTCCACGAAGATGCGTCATCGCCTTTCTACGATCTTTGCCAATAAGATGCCCAAAAGTCACTTGGATGCATTTTTTCGACATATGGGACATTCGGAGGAAATGAGCAAGAAAAGATACCAGGCTCCACCATCAACTCAAGAGATATTGCTTGTTGGAGGGGATTAACATAATAACAAAAAGAAAAAGAATTAGAATGTCAGCAGTTAAGCAAAATAGTGAGAAACATGGTGGGTGTGAATAAAAATATATAGCTATTTTAAGATTGGTATTAGGATTAGGATCAAGGAGGAGATAAAGGGAAAAAGAAATTATATATATATATATATATATATATATATATATATATATATATATATATATATATATATATATATATATATATATATATATATATATATATATATATATATATATATATATATATATATATATATATATATATATATATATATATATATATATATATATATATATATATATATATATATATATATATATATATATATATATATATATATATATATATATATATATATATATATATATAATTTTTATATTTTATTTTTTTTTTTTTTTTTTTTTTTATTTGTAGTTTTATTTTTAACTACCTATGTGTTTTCTACTGTCACTCTATATTTGTAATCTGCACTGTATTTCTTATCATTGTTATTATATATTATTATTATTATTATTATTATTATTATTATTATTATTATTATTATTATTATTATTATTATTTATTATTTCATTTTTTTTTATTTTATTGCTATTCTTATTGTTTTCATTATTACTAACGTTTATTTTTATATTCACTCTCTTTTTCCCTTTTATTTTAATTTTCTTTCATCTTCATTTCCATTTTATTTATTTTTTTACTTTTATTTTCCCCCTCATTTTTATTTATACTTACATTTCTACTTTCAGTTATATTCTCATTTTCTTTTCCACTTTCATTCTTAATTTCGTCTTTACCTTAATTTTCATTTCCACTTCCATTTTTTTATTTTCATATTTTTCATTTTCACTTTCATTTTTACGTTTAGTTGCATTTTTATTTTCACCTTTATTTTCATTATCACTTTTAATTTTATTATTGCTGTTATTAGGCTTGTTTATTGTGTGTTAATTTTTATTTTTATTTCTATTTTTTTCATTTTTGTCATTTTTATAATCACTTTTATTATTTATTATTTTATTATGGTCGTTTTCCTTATTATCATTGCTATTTTTATTATATTTTTATTTTTATATTTATTATTTATCTCAGTCTTATTATTTTTTATTTTTGTTTCAGTTGTGATTATTATTATTGTCATTATTGTTATCATTATTTTTTATTATTATTATTATTAATATTATTATTATTATTATTATTATTATTATCGGTATTATTATTGTTATTATTATTATTGTTTTTACTATTTTTTAATTTTTTTATTTTTGTTCATCTTTTATTATCGGTATTATTTTTAATCGTCCATTTCTAATTTGAATTTTTTAATTTTTAGTTTTTATTCTGCTAATTATAGGTATATGAATGTGCTTTTATGTTTTTTGCTTCTTTTTTTCATCAAGTAACCAACCTTTTTAATTTTTCCTGTCACTTAATTCATGTGATTTCAAATCTATTCTGTCGTTAGAATGTTCTCATGAATTGTGGTGTGTCTTGACTTAATAATTTTTTCCTTTGTGAAATTTTTTAATTTTATAAGTTTGTGGATTAATTTTTTTTTTTTTTTTAATTTCATTTTAGCTGAAAATGAATTCCTGGGATTCGAAACGTTCAAATAAAATATGTTCATCCTTTGCATTGGCCTTAATTTTCATCATTAGAATTAGATTTCCTAGAAATAAATCACTAGCTCAATTATATATATATATATATATATATATATATATATATATATATATATATATATATATATATATATATATATATATATATATATATATATATATATATATATATATATATATATATATATATATATATATATATATATATATATATATATATACTCTTGGGTACTCTCTAAAATAGGATGTTATCTTAATGTGTTAGAATAATAAAATAGAAGAAAAATTGGATATATATATATATATATATATATATATATATATATATATATATATATATATATATATATATATATATATATATATATATATATATATATATATATATATATATATATATATATATATATATATATATATATAATAGATTTACATTGGTCAACAAATGAAAAGTAAATTTTCGGAACTTAAACTCAAGCAGGTGTTTTAATGCTGATTCTGAATTTCAAATTAGTTTCTCTCTATCACCTTCACATTTCTTGTTACGACCCTTCAAAAAAAAATTAAAGTGTTTGTAATTTTAAGATCTTTGTTATATAAGTTTTGACAATATAATGAATATGATAGCATTTTGCGTTTATTTGATCTAAATAATTAAGAATTAAAATAATATATTAAATACATATATTCATATTTTCAAAGGTAAATATTTTTGTTCCTGGATTTTGTTAAATTTTTGTTTATCTTTACTTTTTTATATTTACTTTTTTCTTCTATGTACTGATAATTCTCTTTTTAAGAATCAGTAGTAGTAACTCATCCGACATTAATTTCATCTGCCTTGATAATACTAACTATTTGTAATATATCCTAATGCAACTGTTCTTCATGTTCGTCGCTTACGGCACTCAAATTTGTAAGGAATAAAAATTCAGTGACATGCTGCAGTCTAACTTTCTGTAGCTTATTAACAGTTTTTCAATGAACAGATAGCTATATTCAACTCATTTGTAGCCAAGAAACCTTTTAAGCAACTTTTTTGAATGATTTCCAAGGTGCTAGTTCCTTAAGATTTAATTTGATCTCAAAAATATTATGACGTTGTATTATTTTGATTTGATTTAGATAACTGTTTCCTCTTTAAGTTTAGATTATCTTAATCGTGGGAGAATCTGAGATAAATATTTAAAGCCCTTCACACATTTATCAAATGCTTTCACAAAATTCTTCAAAAGCCATAGCATAAAAAAAATTTGGAAAGGCTCAAAAAGGGGGTATGTTTTTAATATTTTGCTGTCCTGGAGTTAAATTAATGTTGCTTATTGACACGACTGTTTAATAAACACTAAACGATGCAGCAGATTTTGAAAAGTCCCATTAAAGAAAGAGAAGCCCATTAACTTTTACGTCACCACAGATTCACCTTAAGTATTCGTTATACATCATAGCTATCAAAACTTATTACGTAGTTTCAAAGGTTTTCTTCATTCTTACTGTATGATCTACCAGTTTGAAGATAAGCTTATTTGAATAATGCAACAACGCTACCATTAAGCATGCTTTGGATTAGTCTACTACAAAAATCAAGCATTAAGAATATGCGTAATGCTCAACTCGGACATCAGTCAGTTAATAAAAAGTTTATTTATGAAATTAAGTAAGCAAACTTATCTAATAATTGATTTTTCTTCCTTGACGGGGTAAATTTTTATCAGAGTAGCAGTATTCAAGTATTTCATGTGTATTAAATTGTCTACTAAAATGAAAACTAAGCCAGGAATATTTACTCATTTGGGCAAATTTATTGAAATTAGTTAATACGTCTACCTTTTTGAACTACCATCTATGTGAGATGTCCTGTAATCTAGATTATTCCTAAGAAAACAAAGTGTTGAGTAGGTTACAAGCTATCAAGCACGCAGTTTTGTAAAGGACATTTATGCCAAAGTGATTGAGAAGTTGGAGTTTGCAAACAATGACTATGCAGTTTATGTCATAAATTCAAGAAATACAATCTTAAAGAAGACTTATGATAGCTAGGAGAAAGTTATATATATATATATATATATATATATATATATATATATATATATATATATATATATATATATATATATATATATATATATATATATATATATATATATATATATATATATATGAAGAGAAAAATTTTTAAAAAAAATGTTTTTTTTAAAACTTGACAAGGATTTTGACATCCATAACTGCAAGTGTGAAAGTGTTAAAAAAATGAATAATACTGAAGACAGAAAGGATAGAAGTTATAGAATATTCATTAGAATTCCGAAGTACACGTTCTATTTCAAATAAAATGCAGAGCAACAAAATGAAATAATATCAGGCATGTAGTTGGCTTACGTGCCACACTGTCATAACCACTATGGCTTTTATAGATGTTGTCTTAATTACTGGATAGTCAGAGCACAACTAAAATTATGTTAAAAATTTATAATTCAGATCGATGTTTACCAAAAGCATCGAAGCGGAGCATTACTCTGTATATAGCTAACCAGATGGAAGAAATCTGTATCAAATCACCATAATGTTTTCTGGGAAAGGGGCGAGGTATCATAAGATTGGAAAGACCCGTGTATTGTAGCAACTTTTTTTTCACAGAACGCCACCACTCACGGGCAGAGCCCTTTCCAAGGAGGAGGCACACACATAGGGAGAAAACTCGTTTAACCACACACACACCTAACGCACAACCCTCAGGTGGACGGATGGAAGCCTTGAAAAGTGGAAGATTAAATACAGGGGGAAAATAGATGATGGTAGAGAGTTCCACAGAATAGAGGTGGCTGGAAAGAAGGAGATACCACAACGGGCTAGCCTGGTGTTTCCTACGTCCACACAAAATTGGTGCGAAAGCAGAGCACCCTTTGTGCAACGAGGACGATGCAACGGTGGAGGAATGCGAGAGGCCAATTCCCTCGAGCACCTGACATTGTAGTACCTATTGAAAAGAGATAGCGCGCCAACGTCACGTCGCAGAGATAGAGGGTCAAGAGTGTTTGAAAGTAGGGAACAGTTTATTAATCTTTTAGCTTTTGACTCAACCCTATCCAGAAGAGAGGAGGAGCCAGAACCCCCCCAAAATATGAGAACAGTACTCCATAGAAGGGCGAACAAGACCCTTATATATATATATATATATATATATATATATATATATATATATATATATATATATATATATATATATATATATATATATATATATATGGAGCAACTGCTCAGAAGGTAAAAATTCTCGCAATCTGATCAGAACTCCCAGCTTCTTAGAGGCCGCTTTAGCAACCACTGTGATATGGGGTTTCCAAGACAGTTTGTTGTTTATGTTTAGAACAAGAATGTTAATGTTATTTGCAGGTGAGACGGGAGAGCCATCGAAAAGGATAGGAAAGTTAGGAGGTGTTTTTAGAGGGAGATGTGAAGAAGTTGAGTTTTTTAAGAGTTGAATTTCACAAGGTTGCTATGACTCCTCCGGGAAATCCCATTCAGATCGGCCAGAATAGAATCGGAAAGTTGAAGACGAAAAGCAACTCTAGAAGCAAACGAGGGAGCAGATTTAAAATGAGTAGAAGAATGTAGAGTTGAGTCATCAGAATAAGAGTGAACAGAGCTAGAAGTGCAGATGAGAAGATCGTTAATGAAAAGTAACAATAAAGTTGGAGATAAAACAGAACCCTGAGGAACATCATAATTGATAGAAAAGGATGAAGAGGTCGCCCCATCTACAAGTGCCAAAATGGAACGACCTGAGAGAAAACTCAAAAGAGTAAGGAAAGGGAAGGAGTAAACCCAAAGGAAGGGAGCTTGGAGAGCAGCGATGCATGCCGTACCAGGTAAACAGCCTTGGATATGTCAAGCAGCACCACACAAGACTCCCCGAAGTAACTGTGAGACAAAATGAATGCTTTAATTACAAAGAAATATGTTGGTAAAGAACATATCGAGAGTCAATTTAAAAAGCTGAGATTATTTGGAATAAATGGTTTGGGGAAGAAAAAATGTAGCTTTCGAGGATGAATAGATTAGGTATTTACCTTGAAAATTATTATTATTATTATTATTATTATTATTATTATTATTATTATTATTATTATTATTATTATTATTATTATTATTATTATTATTATTATTATTATTATTATTATTATTATTATTATTATTATTATTATTATTATTATATTATTATTATTATTATTATTATTATTATTATTATTATTATTATTATTATTATTATTATTATTATTATTATTATTATTATTATTATTATTATTATTATTATTATTATTATTATTATTATTCAATAATGAAGGATTCCAATTTAGATAAAATTTTAAATATATTTCTGTAAAATCTCACATTTTAAAAATATCTGGCAACGAAATACTAAACCACGCCCATATTTTAAATTTTTTTTTAAAGACTGTATACATATATATGTTCTTCACTGGAACGAAAATTAACATTTTAAATAGTGAAAAACAAGCTATAGAAGAAGTAATTGAAAGTTTTTTAATAGCATCCTAATAAAATCCCCTTAGCTCGATTTTTTGAGATATATAATTTTAAAATAAAATTTATAATTAACGAGATAATTAGCCTTTAAATTTAAGTGAACTGACCTCTTTGTATCAAATTAAATACGTAAGTCCTTATAAATCAGATTTTTATTAAGAGTTTCTTTTGTGATGAAAAAAGTAATTTTGAAGGGTGAAAAGTAGGAGTTGACGATTTAAACATCATCAGATGGTGAAATGAAGTAATTAAATCCACTACTTACAAATATCAGGTAAGTATTAAATATAGGAGATGAGTGAAATCAACAGGTGGACCCTGCGGTCCACTTAGCCGAAAGTTGGTCCTTCAAAAGCTCCATTTAAATGGAAAAGGTCCTATTAAACCTCTAATTTTATTATATATATATATATATATATATATATATATATATATATATATATATATATATAGATAATATAAAAAATATAGATTATTTTTATATATAATAATAACATGCTCTTAATTTAAATTTCTAATCTTTAAAAATTATAAATATTAGATGCTCAATAATATTACATAATATCGGAAAAGCTGAACTCTCAATGACCGGCCGATTATATAATATCGGATAGGCTGAACTCTCAGTATTCCTCCAATTATCTAGTATCGGCAGGGGTAAATTGACGATTTTTTTTGGAGGGGAGGCGGGAGGGGAGGGAGGGAGCGTACTTGACATTTAAATTCCATTGCAATCACACGACCGTGACATAACGGTAGAGCTATTGAGTCACGTGTATAAAGATGCTGGTTCGCTCACTCAAAGGGGATCCTACTAAGAAACTACCTAGAGTGGTCCCCCACCACCCGAATTGGGCAAGCCCCAATGAGATGTGAACTTAAGACTCGATTTATGTGATTGAGTAACGTGTATAAAGATGCTGGCTCTATCCCTTACAGAGGTTACTGCTAAAAAAATACCTAGAGTGTTCCCCCCCCAATAGGGCAAGCCCCAATGGGGTGCGAATTAAAGTTTTTTTTTTAGTTCTGTTAAAAGAACTTGTATAAACACTTCTTATCCACCCTGTATCGCATTTTTCCATTTATTAACCATTGAAATCGGTATTGGTATCGGCAGACCAATAATATGATAGAACATATCTTTCCCTCCCTCTTATTCTCCCCCTCTCTCTCTATCATACCTTCATCCCTCTCTTCTCTCTCTCTACCCCATTACCTCCTTTCCCTTCTCTCTCTCTACCCTCCCTTCATCCCTCTCTTCTCTCTCTACCCCATTATCTCCCCTTCTCTCTCTCTCTCTACCCTCCCTTCATCCCTCTATTCTCTCTCTACCCCATTATCTCCCCTCCCTTCTCTCTCTCTCTTCCCTCATTATCTTCCCCTCCCTTCTCTCTTCCTCTTTCCACCCTCCCTCCCTCCATCCTCCTCAAACATTATAAAATTCAATTAACTTTTAAAACATTTCAATAAATTTAAAAAAAATATATTTGTAATTTTAATTTAATATAAATTTAATAAAAATTTTTAAATAATTCTAGGAACTACTTACGTGTTAATTTTATGTCTTCTACACCTGTGTACAAGATCATTTCATTAAATATTAAAACTAGGATTATATATATATATATATATATATATATATATATATATATATATATATATATATATATATATATATATATATATATATATATATATATATATATATATATATATATATATATATATATATATATAAATACTAATCAATAATACAGAAAAAAAAACTGTTTCCAGTAAATTTAAATACCAAACAAACACATACTGACGCAGAAGAGAGAGAGAGAGAGAGAGAGAGAGAGAGAGAGAGAGAGAGAGAGAGAGAGAGAGAGAGAGAGAGAGAGAAAGAGAGAGAAAAGAGAAGAGAAAAGAGGAAAAGAGAATATATAGAGATAGAGAGAGAGAGAGAGAGAGAGAGAGAGAGAGAGAGAGAGAGAGAGAGAGAGAGAGAGAGAGAGAGAGAAAAGAGAAGAGAAAAAAGAAGGAGAAAGAGATATATAGAGATAGAGAGATAGTGGGGTAGAGAGGTAGATAGATATCGAGATCGAGAAGGAGATAGGGCGATAGAGATACAGGAGAAAGAGAGAGAGAGAGAGAGAGAGAGAGAGAGAGAGAGAGAGAGAGAGAGAGAGAGAGAGAGAGAGAGAGAGAGAGAGAGAGAGAGAGAGAGCATGTTTCTATTTTATAAAGCTAAGTCAATGTTTACAGAAATTATGTAAACGTTTTTCTAAAAAATTAATTATTATTATTATTTATTATTATTATTATTATTATTACTATTATTATATTATATTATTATCATTATATATTATTATTATTATTAATTAAAGGAATTATCATTATTATTATAATATATAATATATATATATATATTATATATAATATATATATATATATATATATATATATATATATATATATATATATATATATATATATATATATATATATATATATATATATATATATATATATATATATATATATATACTTATTAAAACGTCTATTTATATATACAATTGAGATTCATGTCTAAATTTTGAATTACTTATAAACAATATAGTAATAAAAATATACAAGAATTTAATCAAAAGAAAATAGTGAATAAAAAGAAAAAGTATTTTGAAAATTTAAAAAAAAAAAAAAATTTTTTTTTTTTTATTTTTAGTTTTTTTCTTTATTTTTTTTATTTAAAAAATTTTTTTTTTTATTTTTTCTCGTGTCAAAAATTCAAAAGAACAATTCTTGTTTATTGTTGCAATTTCAAAGACATTGAGAGTGTTTAACAATTTTGGGGTTGGGGGGAAGCCATAAAACTGGGGAAATTTCTTCGTTGACGGAGGTTCAACTTAACTTCTTCCAGATAAATCCTCTAACAAGATAAAAACGCTATTAGAAGCTTTTGAAGTTCTGATAATGACTTGTGATGTCGCTAATACGGAAATCTTTCCATTACCTCATCCCTTTTGAAGATACAGTCGTCAACAGAAGTTCGTTCCTATTAAGCTGGAAATAAATATTTATATAAAATGGAGATCATTTCAGGTTCAGCCAATCACAGTTCAATTAAGCCCCGCTCAATGTTTTTATTTTCTTTTTATTCAAAATAGAGCTTTTATGAAATGATCTCCATTTTATATAAATATTTATTTCCAGCCTAATAGGAACGAACTTCTGTTGACGACTGTACCAGTCAAGCTTAAACCTAGTATCTATTACACTTGTGAATTGATAATTTTTTTTTTCCATATTTTCATCCAACTGAAGACGCTTTTGAGTGAATTTTTGAATTGAGTCTGCTCAAGATGATACTAAATTTCTTGAACATTAATAGATAATTAAACCTGACGAAACAGAATACTGCCGTTGGTAACCGTCAGTTACATTCTCAGACAATTCAAGGATTTCTTGCCTATCTTTAAGAAATATTTTAGTTGAATGGTCTGTAGCTAATACTCCTGAAAGGGCAAATCTTTTCAAACTCCTTTTTTTCATCTAATTCCATCCTGAATGATTCTAGCATCTCTCCTGCCCCTGCCTTAAGGTGTCCCATGTCTCTACCTGTGATTACAAATAATCGGGTGAGATCTTGAGATCTAAGGCTAGTGGCCCAGATGGCATTCCTCTCCATGTTCTGAGGGAGTATGAGTCTTAGCTCTTAATGCATCAATCCTAATAGCTTTCTTTCAATACTGGAAGCACACTTTTGTTGTTGAGCTGATTCATAAGAAGGGTAACCACTCTGATCCATCCGACTATAGTCCTACACCTTTCACAGGTGTTTAAAATCTTTGAAACTCTACTCAATCCTCATTTCCTGAATCCTCTAGAATTTCATTTCCTCCTTTCTGATCATTGGTATGCATTTCGAAGATTGAGGTCAATTGGTGACATACTTTCCTATCTTCTGATTTATGGTCTTTTGCTATTAGGGATTATCGAGAGTCTTGAGGAGTGGTGCTTGAAGATTATCAAAAGCTTTTAACAGAGTATGGTACAAGTCACTATTCTCTAAACTCCCTTCCTTTCGGTTTCCTGTTTCTCTTTGCTTACCCATGTCTAGTTTTCTGTCAGATCATTCCATTTCAGCACTTGTCGATGGAGTGACCTCTTCTTCCTTTCCTTTTAATTGTGGTGTTTCTCAGGGTTCAGTTCTATTTCCAACTTTATTCATACTTCTGATCAATAATCTACTCAGCTGCACTTTCAACTATGTTCATTTTTATGTCCATAACCTAACTCTCCATTCTTCCACTCATTTCAAATTTGTACATTTCTTTTGCATCTAGAAATGCTTCTCATCTTCATCTTTTTTACTCAATTTTTGCTGATCTGGATGTGATTTCCTGGTGGGGTCGCCTCAACCTTGTGAAATCACAACTTCTTCACATATCCCTCGCAATACTACCTTCCAACCAGGGTTGGTGATTTTTTTGATTTTTTTAAAAAAATCAAAAAAATCAAAAAATCAATGATTTTTTTGATTTTTTTTATTCTTTTGATTTTTTTGATTTTTTTGATTTTTTAAAAAAATAATAAGACGGTTTTTTTTTTTTATTTGTTTTATTTTGTCATTTTTTTGATACATAATGATATAACAGATATATTAGTTCCTTCTTACTGTGTTAAAAAACATTAAAGTAGTTTTTATATTAGAAATATAACCCTTAATATTTGGTTCAAGATTTCATATAGGGTAATACAAGAATCTGATCTTCATTAATATAATTATCCAATATAGAACTGTTAGGAGTTTAGAATTCCTAATATATATTCAATCAAATCTTCAACAAAATTTTATTGAGCTTTAATCTAATGCAATTTGAGGTTATAGACAAAAGAGAAAA
>SEYY01012444.1:0-29141 GCA_009176605.1 Armadillidium nasatum
GTGGTGCCAAACCACTTTTTTATAATGAGCTGAAAGTTGGACTATTTATTCAAAATTATATGGGCTACAAAAGCCTCTAATAGACTTTTGTTTCCAGAGTTATAGAAAAATGTTATAAGCCAAAAACTGACCAACTATAGAAAAAAAAAATTTTTGAACTAAAAAAATCCACCTTTTCAGACAAAATCTTTTTTTTAAAATACAACTATAACATTTCCTATTTTTGGTAGAGGAGGGGTGGGGCTACAAATTCCTCTATGTACTTTATTCGATGATTCGTTGGTTTTGAGATATAGCCTTCAAAAAGGTCTATTTTTGGCCAAATTTCAAAAATTCCCAAAGTTTGAGAGGCTATATCTCGCTTCAAACAAAGGGCATTTAAAAATGAACTAAATAAAAATTGTTAGCCCTGTTCCTCTTCTAAAAAATATTCACAAATAAAAAAAAATAGTAGGTAGCATTTTTTTTTTTTAAATAATTTTTTCCTCCAGAAGGGTACGATTTTTGCAAAAAAAAAAATTCTAGACGTGATATTAAAAATCTATTCCCACCAATGCAAGAAATTGGGGCAAAGGTATTCAGTTAAATTTTCAGCTCATGTGGACCAGTGGTTTGACCCAGTTATTCATTTTTTTCAACTTTGGGTCCAAATAAGTTTCAAACCGTTATAGACTCAAAAAAATGCTCGAAATCAACTCAGAACTTCGTGAAAAAATTCACATATTTTGAAAATTTCAGCTCAATCATTTGCAAAATTAAGAAAATTAAGATTTTTTCTTTTCTGTTTCTTTTGACCGCTCCTTTTCTGCTAGTGAATGTTCATCTTTGTGTTTTGATTTTAGATACTCCAAAAAGATTTGGTTGAAATTTTTTTTACTTGTAGCACCCGGAGGTTCTCTTCTAATTTTCTGACTGCAGATGTTACATTTAGCTATTTCGAGCCTATCCTGAAACATTGTAAAGTATTCAAATACTGCAGAAGCTGATCTTTTAGCCATATTGACTGAAAGTATAAACAAAATAATAATTTTTAAATAATGCAGCTAAATGATACAAGTTTGATACATAGCAATAAAATAACAATGATATGTATAAATTGATAATATGTTAAATAAATTGATAATATGTTTAATAAATTGATAATATGTTAAATAATATGTTAAATTGATAATTTTATATCTTACATTTTTTCAAACTTTACCTTTGGGTCTTACCTAGGTAAACGTGTTAAATCACTATTATGAATTAGAAAAAAAAAAATTTTTTTTTTTTTTTTTTTTTTTTAATTTTCTGATTTTTTTTTTAGAGAAAATGCATATAATCATTAATTTAAGTGAATGTTGGCTATTCTACTCCTTCCTTACAATTAAATAAACCTTATATCTAATTTTCTTAACCTAAAATTTCAGTGCTTTTGACCTCTTTACAAATTTTAGGAAACCCCGGCCATAACCCCGGCGGCCCGGCCCCGGCCAAATTTGGGTGACCCCGGCCAAATTCCAGCCCCGGTCGGTTCCTATATATATATATATATATATATATATATATATATATATATATATATATATATATATATATATATATATATATATATATATATATATATATATATATATATATATATATATATATATATATATATATATATATATATATATATATATATTATATATTATTATATGGTACAACAAAACTTGCCTTCCATTTTTCTATCCAAAACGACCCTACTCGTATCCCTGATCGTCTTAGAGATGAACCCAACATTCTAGACCTTTTCCTAACTTCTAATCCTTCTCCTTATACTGTTAAACTCTTTCCTCCTCTGGGTTCCTCCGATCACCTTATCTCTGTATGCTCTTCTATCTCTTCAAGTCTTCCTCAGGAATGACCCCCTTCTATTGAAAGAAAACGTTTGTGGCATTTCGGTCGGTTGTACTTCTTTGATTTCCCATGGAATGATTATTGCTAAAGTTAAACATAAAAATTTGGTTTTCAATATTGTGAAATATCAAAATTTGTTTGAAATTAAAAGAAAATTTTTACAAAGTAATTATTTTATATTTAATTAATGCACATTGTTGTAAGTAAGGAGTAGAAAATCTATGTTCAATAAATGTAATTGTTTTATTATTGTTTTGTACAGGCACTTCTTGGTGATGATAGTGAAGTAGAAAATGGTTCCAAAATGAAAAGTACTTCAAGAAGTAAACCTCTGACGTCAGTAACACGTGATCAAAGTATTAAGGAGAATCATCTGGAAATCGTCAGTTGCAGATTTTGAAATTTTAGTTTTAAAGCCCAAGCTGAGTTGAAAAGCCATTTAAAGACACATGAAAAAAGGAAGTTCAAATGTGACCTTTGCAGTTAAGTACACATTTTCATGTGTAAGCATGTGTCTATTTAAGTCTCCTTTTTAATTGCTTTCATAACTACACTCAGAACATTTAAATAACTTTACATTTGCATGATTTAACAAGTGGATTTTCATACTTTCTTTCCGATTACATTCGTAGCTGCACTCAGAACATTTAAATAACTTTACATTTGCATGTGTAAGTATGTGAGTTTTTAAGTACCTCAGGTTCCATTTTTCTTTTGGATAGGGTTTGACTAAGGCTAAAAAAATAATAGACTGTAATATACTTTCAAACTCCCTTGAACTTTTATCTCTGGGACGTGACGTTGGCACACTATCTCTTTCTATAGGTATTGCATCGGCAGCTACTAGAGCTAGCATGCTACTGATATTGCACAAACATTGCGTCGATCTTACAGCACAAGGGGTACCTTGCTTTCATATGAATTATGTCAATATTGAAGATTCCAGGTTTGCTCTTTGTAATTTCTTCTCCTTTTCAGACACATTTGTTCTGTGAGACATCTTGCCATCATTTGTTTCTTGCCGCATTTAATCTTTCTCTTTTAAAGGCCTAAGTTTGTGTTCACCAGAGAGATTTATGTTAGGTTTGGGTTTTGGTGCGATTTCTTTTATTTTATACTTCTGAAAAAAAAGTTGGAAAACAATTTAAGCTGCTTAACTTTTCTTCTGAAATTTGTAAAATAAAATTTAATAATAATAATAATAATAATAATAATAATAATAATAATAATAAATCACACCTATATTATGTTATCCTTTCAGTATAAGTAATAATATTTTAAATTTTTACTTTTAAAATTTAACTGGTCCCAAAAGTAGTTGATTTTCTACAAATACATTAGGCTCTACAAAAACATTTGATTTTTAAAACCTCCCATAAAAGCACTAAAAATTTGTACAAGTACTTATATTTGAGCCCAAGTGTGGTAAATAGAAATGAGATTACTTACAAAAGTTATTTGATATCCAT
Source organism: Armadillidium nasatum (assembly GCA_009176605.1). Taxonomy (NCBI): domain Eukaryota; kingdom Metazoa; phylum Arthropoda; class Malacostraca; order Isopoda; family Armadillidiidae; genus Armadillidium; species Armadillidium nasatum. The sequence continues at coordinate 3,351 of SEYY01012444.1, forward strand.
CTTTTAAGTACAATTTTGGATATTGATTCAAAAGGGCCTTTGTGATATTGCTGTAATCAAAGTGGGACGGATACCTGTTAAAAAAAATGCTGAATAGTACAATTTGTCTTAATAATTATAAAAATTAATGAAACGTGTAACAGTAATTAACAGCTTGAAAATTTTTTCCCCAGCAGGAGATCTGAGACTCTAAAGAGAGAATTTTTAAAAAATATATTTTTTAAAAATTATATATATATATATATATATATATATATATATATATATATATATATATATATATATATATATATATATATATATATATATATATATATATATATATATATATATATATATATATATATTACTTACGTCTTACGTCTTCCCTCAGGTAGGCCTACGGCCTGTCAGCGGAGACAGCATCTTCCTCCACGCATTCCTCTCCAGCAGCACACCGTCCTCCAAAAGTTGTTGCATCGCAGCAATATATATATATATATATATATATATATATATATATATATATATATATATATATATATATATATATATATATATATATATATATATATATATATATATATATATATATATATATAGGGTGTTGCATAATTAGTGCTACAAGTTTCAACATTGAGTATAGAAGGGCAAAATAGATACATTTTATATAATTCACATGTGTTCACAAATGTTAGTTTACAATTGGGCAAAAAGGTTAAGAGTAGATATACGAAGTAAAATCGTTCAATAGACGTTCAAAATAAGATTTATTTTGCCATTTGAGAATGCTTCAATGAAATGTCGCACAGGTCATCGTCTGATGAAAATGACCAAATGGAAATAACTGTGGAGGGTTCAGATATTCTTCATTAGAAAGCAAACAAAGCATAGAAGCAGTAGTTTGAAAAGAAAAAAAGTCAGAAAAAGAAATTAATAACGATGTCAAGAATTACTTTTCCCGTCCAACATATGAAAAGAAAACCAACAAAAGACGATACACCAGACGACTCTATTTGTGGTGGAAGGAGAATAAGTCTAAATGTCAACAAAATTCTCCCCCTGACCAACAAAAAAAAAAAAAATTTTGTGCTTCTTCTTGTTCAAGTGTTTTTAGTGAAAGAATGTTTAGCTGGGCAGGAAACATTTACACTTGAGAAAAGAAATCGAATTTCTCCCCAATTGGAAAATAAGCTACTTATTCTTCATAATTTACAAGTACTTCATAGTAAGCACTAAATGACCAATAATGAAATATATATATATATATATATATATATATATATATATATATATATATATATATATATATATATATATATATATATATATATATATATATATATATATATATATATATATATATATATATCCTCCGGTGGGCAAAGGCCAGAGGCCTACCAAATTCCACCGGAGTTGGGAAAGATCTATATCATGGTCGATGGAGGCCGACGTGTCCAGATACACGGCGCTTGAAAGTATGCAAGTCAAAGGAAGTTGGGAAAACAGATGAAGGGAGTGTGTTCCAGACTTTACCAGTAGAGTATATGTAAGATTGAGCATAGCGGTTAAGTCTGGGGTCGGAGAGTTGGACAGAGAAAGGATGAGACTGTGTAGAAAGTCGTGTCGCACGAGCTCTTCTCAATGGAGGAGGTATGCGACGAGAGAGTTCAGAAGAGCAGTGTCTATTGTAATAGCGATAGTAAAGAGCGAGTGACGCAACAATTCGACGGGCAGAAAGAGATTGAAGAGAGTTAGTAAGAGCAGGAGAGTTGATGAGACGAAATGCCCTAGACTCCACCTTCTCTAGGAGAGCTGTGTGTGTGTGGAACCACCTCAGATGTGCGAAGCGTACTCCATACAAGGGCGAACAACACCCCTATACAGAGCAAGCAACTGGGGTGGCGTGAAGTAATTCTGAAGGCGCCTCAGAACACCCAACCTCTTAGAAGCTTGTTTAGAAAGAGAAGTAATGTGATCTTTCCAAGAAAGATCACGAGAAAAAGAAACACCAAGAATATTAAGAACAAACAGATGAAGGCTTGAGGTGTGTTTTCGAAGAAGATATCATAGTTGGTGTGGAAGATTGTGTCGAGTGGAGAGATGAAGGAATTGAGTTTTTGAGGCATTGAAAATATATATATATATATATATATATATATATATATATATATATATATATATATATATATATATATATATATATATATATATATATATATATATATATATATATATATATATATATATATATATATATATAGATAATTATTGAGGGAATGCTTTTATTAGTTACTAAAGAGGTCATTTAAGTGATTGACATTGATGGCTTTATATACATCAGTAAACATAGAATTCTCTCATACAAATTTTGGTTAACACCAAATAGTTTTTCAGATGAAATTTTCCCAATAAAATTAGTAAGAAAAAATGTGTTTGAACCATTAACCATCACTAGAATAATTTCAGGAAAATCATGCTTTAAGGTTCGAGTTTAAATGACCGGTAGAAATCCTTATATTAAATGGATACAGTTGTTAAATGAATAATTTATCAACATGCTTACAGTGTTCCATGAATGTTAACAATCTTTTGGAAGATGGCTTTTAATATGATGGATCGTTCCTTCTTTCCAAGTCTTCCTCCATTTGCTATATTTCTTGTAGCAATTCCAAAAGATGGGAGTTTAAAATTATATGACCATGAACTTCCGCGACTGAAAAAAAAATATTAAAAAATGTAGCAAATAAACTAGATATTAAAATCCTTTTCCTTTTTCTTAAATTATAATTGAAAGATGTCTACTCCAATATTTCTTACCGAGAATATGACGAGATACTTTTTTCTACTACAGGTGCCTCTGATTCTTCCCTTATTTCAAAAATCTTCCCCCTTTCAATATCAGCTTCGCCAGACAAAAATTCATGTGCTTCAATAAGAGATTTTAAACCCTGAAGATCTTTTGCTTCGTCTAAAGGCGACTCTGTTTTGTCCTTTGATGATGTCTGTTTCTTCTTTCCTTTGAGTTGCTTCAAAAGAACTTGTGGTGAGCTAGAAGGGTCCATTCTATCCCTTTCATTTCTAAAGTTCTGCTTAATAGACTTTCTCCAACGCTTCTATATATATATATATATATATATATATATATATATATATATATATATATATATATATATATATATATATATATATATATATATATATATATATATATATATATATATATATATATATATATATATATATATATATATTATATATATATATATTATTATGCATCGAAGTTTAAAGTTTGCTATGCTTTTGTGCTATATGGCCAGGGTTCGATTCCCCTATAGCAAACTTTAAACTTCGATGTTTAATGAATATTTAGTCTGCAAGAGTGTTAGCAGAATTTAATTATTACCTTTATATATATATATATATATATATATATATATATATATATATATATATATATATATATATATATCTATATATATATATATATATATATATATATATATATATTAGATTGAAGAAGTATGCTAATATTTCACTTACAAAGGTCATGTGATATCCATCTTTCGAAACCAAATTAGGATATTGACCCAATAAAGCTTTTGTGATGCAGTCGTAATCAAAGGATGAAGGATACCTGAAAGTAAAGGATAATTTAAACATTATCTATCTGACCTATAAACAAATATTAATAAAGTTTATAACCTTAAAGTTATATACTATTCTTTTTTATATGAATGTACCTCTAGTTAAACTGTACTTTACATAAACTGTTGTAGTTAACTTGTACTTTTAGACAAAGAACATTTCATATAAAATACATTTCAGACACAATATTGTAGAGAAATTCGTCGGTTACGAAATAATAAATGTACTTTATCTGAAATGTACTTTGTCTAAAAGTACAAGTTAACTACAACAGTTTATGTAAAGTACAATTTAACTAGAGGTACATTCATGTAACTACTAGAAGAACAGAAGTTAAAAATTATTTATGTGCTTACAGAACTCCGTGAAAATTAACAACTTCTTGGAAGATGGCCTTCAAAATAGTCGACTGTTCAGATTTTCTGAGAGTTCCTCCGTTTTTCATCTTAACTGTTGCAAACCCAAAAGACGGGAGCTTAAAATTATGTGACCAAAAACTTTTCTTGACTGAAAAATATGTTAAATCACACAAAATAATCAAAAAAAAGGAATAAAATGAATGAAGTCAAATCTAAAATTTTATTTTCAGGATCAAAAAAAATAAATTTAGTTGAAAAATATTTTATTTTAGCCATTTTAAATAGATTTCATCGATAGTATGGATAATTTTAATCCCAAAATATGATACACATTCCCAAATATTAAAAGAACCTGAAGTTTCTCAAATGGAAAAGTACATACTTTAATTATAGAACTTTAAAGCGACAAGTGAGTATATTTACCCAACCAAAGATGGATAACCTTTCCATATACCATAAATTTTTGGTAAATCATTTTGGAAAAAAAAAAAAAAACATTTTTTGTATTTTGTATATTTGAGTAACTTATAAAGTTTAAAAATGGAAATGAAGAAAGAATTTTGACTATTGAAATGCAACTGATAAACTCTCGGACAAAATAAACTCATCACATACATTTTTGGTAAAATGACCCCACAATATGATTGTACCGCGTTTAACGTTCTGTTGTTACATATTGTAGAAAATTATTTACCTACCGAAGGCGTGTCTCACATATATAAGGAAAATGTGGAAAGAACAAAAGGAATAACGAAGAAGACCACGAAGAAGGAAAATTTGCGTTGTAATATGGAACATTAATAAACTGAAAGAAATAACAAACCAGAAAGTAACCAAACTTCTAAGTAAAAGTGGGTAGTTACCCTCAGGCCTTCCGAACTTCCTCCAACCATTCTGGCATTGATGAAATGATCCTGAATATCATTCATGTGCCCGATCTCTGACGCGCCTCTCCAACATATCTCAAACATGCTCTATGGGATTTAAGTCCGGATTTTCGCAGGTATTGGCAGGATATAGATTCCCATCTCTTCAAGGTACAGGTGGAGAACCACTTCGGTGTGCGGTCTGGATTTGTCATGAAGTAATAGAATATGCTGCAGATAGCGTCCCACGAAAGGCACTATACATACTTATGAAGGATATCGTCAATATAATTTTTCGACATTTAAGTTACCCTGTCACGTATATGCAGTGTGTTGGAAATATCCTCGGACTGAACATGATGTGTATTATAAATTAGTTAAGTTTGTTGGTTGATCTATTTTAAAAATTAATTGTTGATCTATTTGGATCACCGTAAACGCAATACAAACTAACCTAATGACATACTTGGCCACAAAACATTAAATTCCATTTAACATGTTATTTTGTCCAGGAGTTAATAATAATAATAACATTTAATGTAGATTTTAACTCAATTTTTATGAACTCATTTATTTTTTTTCTATGTAGAATACCCAATTGTCTAATAATTACTCATTTTCTCATTGAAATTTCCATAAAATATTAAATTTTTCATTTACTACTTTTACTGCAATCCATTTTCGCACATCAGGTCTACTTTTTTATCCATACAGTATATTTTATTTTAATGAATATTTTAAACTTTTTTTTTTTTTAATTCAAATTTGTTCCAGCGTTCTAATATCATTATTTTTTAAGGAAACTTTCTTGGAAGACTATTTTTCATATTAAAAATATTTTTAATTGAAATAAGTATTCATATCTGAAGAGATTTTAATGTCAATTTTAAGTAGTAAATATAAAGTACCTCAATATTTAACTTCAAGACATAAAATATTATGTAAATAATGAAACTATAAATAAAGGTTATATTATGTAAAATCTAAATATTTGTATTTATACATTTACTTGATCAAAAAAATATATTTATATAATTTATTACCTAGAATGAGGTGAAGTACTCTCTACTTCCAAGGAGACCTCAGTTGCTTCCCTTTTTTTCATCATTTTGATCCACCTCCCTGTGTCATTACACATGTCAGTTACAATCAACTTCTTTTCAATGTTAAATTTTAAATTTTGAAGACCTTTTTTCTTCTTTGAAGATGACTCCATTTCATCATTTGAAGACTTTTGCCTTTTTTTGCTCTTCAGTTTATTAAAAAGCGCCACCGGTAAGGTAGAAGAATCAATTCTATCCCTTTCATTCCTAAACTTCTCGCTTATAGACTTTTTCCAACGCTCCTGCATATATATATATATATATATATATATATATATATATATATATATATATATATATATATATATATATATATATATATATATATATATATATATATATATATATATATATATATATATATATATATATATATATATCCCTGCAAGAGGGTATTAGATCTTTATGATAATAAATGTGATGTTATGATAAGGATCAATCCTAGTGGATATTTGTGACGCTGTGCGTTCCTCCTACAATAGAACACTGCAGAAATTTGTGGCTCCCGACGTCAAGTCAAGTCCCTTTCCCAAACAGTGAATTCAACCTTGCTACCAGTGTGTGTGTGTGTGTGTGTGTGTGTGTGTGTGTGTGTGTGTGTGTGTGTGTGTGTGTGTGTGTGTGTGTGTGTGTGTGTGTGTGTGTAAGTGTGTCTCATCGTCCAGTTAGTCGCATGTGTGTGGGTGGGCTGGTGATAAGGATCCTGGTCACTGACCTCTGAATCAATATATATATTCTGAACTAGTATCCTCACAGGTTATTGAGACTGAGCTGACCCGAATTAACTGCAAAGCACAACAAGAATACGAAGCATTGAATGATCGTATTGAGCAGATTTTATAACTTTTTGATGATAACATGACTTTATCCGCCCCTCTCCCGCAGGAGTCCTCAAACTCAGAATAAAATGAATGGACTGCTGGTTAACTGTCAAAAGTAGTCTACATAAAAAATAATATATAATATAAAAATAAATAAATATATATATATATATATATATATATATATATATATATATATATATATAGCAAACAATATATTTCTGACTTTTCTACATCTATATCTGGAGAGGAGATATTTAAACAGATTTCTGCAACAGAATTCATTCTCAATCAATATTTATAAGTTTCCCAAAAAAAAGATCTGAAAGAAAACATTATTGTTAATTAACCCTGCAGTTATAGATGTATTTCCAGTCAGTAATATATGTGAAAGTAAATTTATAAAGTAATCCTTTAGATAAAGGGTTACTGAATTAAAAAAAAAAGTAAAAAATCTTAATATGCAAATGGTTGCCCAACAACTCGAGGTTATTAATGAAAAGGTTAAATCTTCTAATAGTGGTAAGAGACTCATCTTTCCTCTAGACGAATATTTATCACTTAAAAAAGATAATATTTAAATGCCAATGTTTATCAAGACAAAAATTAGTTCTGAATCTTAGGTAGGGTATGCACTTGGTATACTTCATGCTGCCGTGTGGGGCGTACTTAAAAAGAAAAGAAAGTGAAAAACTAGACCATCAAACTTGTATTTAAAGTGGAACCAAATGAAGATGATGAAGATAACCTACAAGAGGAAGCAGAAGATTAAATAAGTGACATCAGAAATAATCTGATTCTTGGTATAGTTAATACAGCCAATACCATTATTAATAAAGAAAGATTGGGGCATGTAGCGCAAAACCCCTTAGAGAATGCTACTTTTTCAGAGTTCCATTAAAATCGCAAACAATCTTGAAAACATGCGCCTGATACTGGATTATAATACATGAAATAGCCTGGTAGCTATGATAAAAATAATTCTTGGAGCTAAATCGCCAAAATAGAAAAAGTATTGATTGAATGTAGAGTAAATAATCTAGTATGGAAGCAGAGTACGTCGCATTAAATAATAATAAAATAAAATAATAATAAAATAAAAGTGGAGAAGAGAAAAGAAGAAAAGCAAATAACAATTAAATTTTTGGTTTATATTCAAATTCTAAATAGAAAAAAGTTAACATTGACTTAATTTCTGAACTTCACTAAAATTATAATAATGTAAATAGTAATATTAATTATTTAATGTATAAATACAATTGAAAATAACACTAATAAATAAATCTTAGTAAATACTCGATCAAAAAATGATCGTTTATCTCCTCCTATGAAGCCTCAAAATACCAGTGGTAGCAAATGGTGCTTGTAAATGGTACTTCTAAGTAACTAACAGCAAGAAAAAGATTTATGGAAGGTTAAAATACAAAAGAAGAAGAGTAAGAAGATGCTGAAGAAGGAAGAGTAATAAATACTGGAACTCCAATAGAAGAAAAGTCTGGCTCTCGACAATAAGGAAAGGAGAAGAGGTCAGAAAAGAACTTCAAGTAGAAGAGAATTCAATGGTAGTAGAATTTCAGGAAGCGAAGGTGGATTCTGCGGCAGTGGATGTAGAAGAAAGATTCAATCGGACGTTAGGAAAGGCTTCTACAAGCAATCAACCTAAAGGTGGCTGAGTGGAATATGCGGTAGGCGAATTTACTCAGATCTACACTCCTCCCACCCTGTTCCAGATTGACTGCCGTAGAGTCTACCACTGTACCACTGCCCATTATTCACTCAAATTCAATTACCAAACTCCACTCAGCCACCTTTATAGTGAATGACGCAGAGCCCTCCGCTATCAATTATTCACTCAAATTCGGCTACCACATATTCCACTCGGTCACGTCTAGATTGACTGCAGTAGAACTTTCCTTGAATCTTTTTCTTCTACATTCACTGCTGCAGAATCCGTACATTTGCTTCCTGAAATTCTAATACCATTGAATTCTTTACTACTTTAAATTTTCTTCTAACCTCTTCTTCCTTTTTTTATTGTTGAGAACCATTCTTTTCTTCTTCAACATCTTCTTCTGTACTTTAACCTTCCGTAGATCTTTTTCTTGCTCTTGGTTACCTGAAAGTCCTCTTTTCATGCAACTACGTTCTGCTACCACTATTATGATTTTAGTTAATGAAGCTCAGAAATTATCAATTCTAACTTTTCCTCTATTAAGATATTTAACAAGTATAAACCAAAACTTCCAGCCGAAATGCAACTCCTCTTAGTGGTAAAGTTTTTTTTTATTTAATCATTATAACTTACTGAGCATAATTTTTATTTACCAAAAGAAGTTAATTTTTAGACTCAAAATGAAATGAGATAAGTATTAACAGGATTAATGTATATAAGAATATATCCCTGCAACGTACCAAATATGACAATCACTAGAAGGGAACCCATCGCCAAATTCTAAAGGTTGAAATTTTTCTACTTGAAAGAACTAGATCAGCTGGAAATAAGGACAGCCATCCACATGATGAACTAATATATGGATTTATCCTACCCACAAATACTGGGATTCCGGTAGATTTACACACACTTTCTGTTTCAGATTAGACATTTCCTTCTATTTTTACAATATATAAACAAAGGCGATGTTGAAAATAAACTTGCCAAGATATATGAGTTTCATTAGCTCCAGACAGGGATTAGCAGATTCAAAAGAGTTCTCTCCACACAAACTACTGGTTTATAGCTATCCAAAGTGTACGAGATATACCGAAACAAAGAGACCCACGTCTCGAGAACAAATCTCCGTACACACCACAGAGGATACTACAAACAAGAGTGAGATAATCGTGACGCACTGCTTATCTTTATCGCAAACTAGATACTATGGCTACATTTCTTCAATGGAATTGCCACTGTACTATTCAGACTTTGAAAAACTTGCCCTTGGCTGCCTGATAAACGAATGTACATCAAAATACACATCTCCAAGAACTTTAATAATAAGAGCACAAAACACTTAATAAGCAACTTTCCCATTCTAATATTTTACTTATTTTATCACTTTTAAATTTTTTTTTTATATGAAGTCATTCCATATTAGTATTATTATTAAATGTTAATTTAAATTTAAAGTTATTAATTGATTTAAATTAATAAATCAAAGAGTATTGTTTTTAGTGTGTAGTGGCTTATTTCTATCCTCATTTTGTGTAATGAAATTTTTATGTTTCATACAACTTTTTAAAAATGCTTTATGTATATAAAAAAAGTAAATATTTAATTTGGGTCTTCTATACAAAATGGTTTACTGGCATCAAAGTGTTGGTGCAGTAGCTTATACCTTCCCTATTGAAAAATAAATATGTCAATCACAGAATTGAAAGTCTTAACTGCAGTAGTCTCAGTAGGGAGTTTCAACAAATTGGTGTTAATAATTCCAAGAGAATATGTGTAGGGAAAGTTAAAAACTTGAAGAGTCAGGAAAAGTATTGCCTGAGTGCATACTACAAGGTGCCATTCCACTAAAATAAAGAGGACAATATAATAGATATATTTACAAATGTCATTTGGTATCCATCCTTTGAGTACATCTTAGGATATTGGTCCAACAAGGCTTTTGTGATATTTTCATAGTCAACGGTTGAAGGGTGTCTGAAATTAATATAAAATTACACTTAGAAATATATGGAACATTACCTTACATTGGTAAATCTTAAATAAATGCAATGAGTGAAAACAGAAACAGAGTTCGGCTTACAGAATTCCATAAACATCCACAACTTCTAAAAAGATAGCTTTCAAAATAGTTGAATGTTCAAATTTTTTAAGCCTTTCACCACTTTCTAATATTTTTGAAGCAAATTCAAAAGGCGGAAGTTTAAAATGAAGTGACCACATGTTTTCTTGGCTGAAAAAATGATATTAAGAATCACAAACGCAGAAAAAAAAAAAAAATTAACTCAATTAAAAGAAATCAGGGCAGTAAACACGGTAATTTTTAGTAGTGTTGAGCAGCGCCTTCAATAAAAATTTACTCGACGTTGAGACAGTGACTCCAAAAACTTGTCAACAATCTACCCTCAATCATTCGTCATTATTTCAATTGGCAATGCGGGAATGTTCTGCTTTTTTGGAATAAGAGATTATGTCCATAATCATTAGAATTTAAATCGCTGCTTTTTCTCTCCTTGTATTATAAAATAGAGTTTATAGCAGGACATGATTCCTCGTTCAATTAGGAACTTAACCTGTCATAGTTCAAAAATACATAAAATTAATTTCACTGAATTGTATGTTGACAGTTCTCGCTGACAGCCTCTTCGAATGGCACACTTTTGGGAGAAACAAATATCAGTTATGGGAAATTGTTCCCAAATTTTCTTACTGTTCTAAAGCTTAAAGTGTTTAAATTAAGACAATTTGAAAACTGACGGTCTCTGCATACTGCTATATTCAAGAGCTTGTTGTTGGTAGAAAATGAGACCGAAGAACATAGCATAATACTTCCCATAGTCACACACCCGAATTTTAAGCTAAGATGGATTGATATTAACAGAGGATGAAGACAAAGATAAAAGAGAAAAGAACCAACTTATCATGGCAGTTATAAATGAACAAAGATTCTTTCCTTCTCAGGAGAATTCTCCAAATGGTCCAGAAAATGACGATTATTCTGAATTCATGAAAGCCACAACTACAGATAGAAATTCCACAGACGAAGAACAAGTTCTTTCAATTTCTAAATGATTCTAACATAGCATCAATAATAATAATAATAATAATAATAATAATAATAATAATAATAATAATAATAATAATAATAATAATAATAATTTTTTTTTTTTTTTTTTTTTTTTTTTTTTTTTTTTTTTTTTTTTTATTTTTATAATATGTTAATTCATCAAAAAATTAATATTTTATATTAAATAATATTTATATATATATATATATATATATATATATATATATATATATAATATATATATATATATATATATATATATATATATATATATATATATATATATATATATATTATATATATATATATATATATATATATCAAGCGGCAAGATCGACTTCAACATCAAACTGGATTTCAAATACAGAAAACCAGAATGACAAGAAGCAAAGCCTTTTCACCCCCCCCACCCCGAGCAAGCTTGGGGTCACAAGCGAGGGAATTTCTCCTCGCCGCAGTCCGGAGAAATCCGAGATCTTTCAAATCTATCTCTCAATCACTCTTCCACTATTCTTTTTCCATTTTTCCATTTCAGGAGGAGATTAAGCTGGCGTATCTCCTCCTCCTCCTACTAAATGCCGGCGACATAGAGAAAAATCCGGGGCCTGTAATCTGGCAATGCCCAATCTGCAACAAAATAGTCAGGAGGGACTCCATAAAATGCAACAACTGCCACAAGTGGATCCACAGACAATGCTCCCCGTTTCAAAGACTTCCACCTACAAACCACAAATTGGAATTGTCAAATTTGCACCCCCCCAACCACTTTAAACCCTATCACTCATAATTCCCACATCTCCACATTAAATATCCTACAAATCAATATTAGCGGCCTTCACAACAAACACAAAGAGCTAGAAACATTCCTACACAAACACAACATACACATTGCGCTTATACAAGAAGCCCACCTCCCAACAAACCAACTTCCCCCAACTTTCTACAAATATGACTCCATCTACTCCCAGCACACACCCAACCATCACAAACTATTAACTCTCATCCACAACTCTATAAATTACTCCAACACATCCTCTCAACATGCTAACACACAAACTGACAACACATCTAAAATTCAAACCTTCTCAATAGAAATAAACAAAACTACGCACAACATAGTAAACCTATACATACCACACCATACATCCAGTCACTGCCCACCAAACTACATACCAATCCTCTCTAAAATAACAAACCTTCCTAATCTCCTTCTATGCGGAGACTTCAATGCCCACCACCCGACCTGGTACAAAAACCAAGCCTCCGACAAAAGAGGAACCCATATCATCGAACACTTGAAACATCTCAACATCCTTAACAACAAAAACCTCCATACCAGAATCCCCCCGCAAATCAACCAATCCCCCACATCACCAGACATCACTTTTTGCTCCTCAAACATTCACCCCCTTCTACAATGGAACACAGAAACCGATCTAAACTCCGACCACCTACCTATAATTATAACACATCAAAAACAAACCCACTTACAAATCTAAAACTACATTTACCAACTACAAAAAAGCAGACTGGACCGGTTTCTCCAACTACATAGATGAAAACCTCACAACAAACGAAATTACAAACATATCCTCCCTCAAATCAGCAATTAATCATCTCACCCACACAATCCAGAAAGCGGCCAACATCTTCATCCCTAAAGGCCACATTAAAAAATATGTACCAAACCTCTCCCCCGAAATCGCTTCCCTCATAAAACAAAGGAACACACTAAAACGCCAAAACAACCCCACACAACTCACCAAAACACAATTAGAAACCCTAAACAATCAAATATCGACCCTAATAAAATCTCACACAACTAACAACTACCAAAACTTCCTCATCAAAAACTTGGACAACACAAACAGCAAAAGAGTCTGGAAAACAATCCACACAATTCACAATGCAAAAAACAACCCACTTCACACTCACGAAACTCCAACCAATCCCACTACACAAACCCCATTAACTCCCAAACAACACATCAACCTACTGGCCACACACTTTGCTAAACAAAGTAGCTTACCTACCCACCCACAAAACAGAAAAATAATCAAAAAACTGAAAAAGCTACGCAACAACCAAAACAACTTAAACGCCATCACACCCACAAACACACAAAACACCATTAAAACTATCAAAAACTCTCCAGCAACAGGACCAGACAACATATCAAATATCACCTAAAACACCTATCCATCCACACAATCACATACATAACCTCCATCTTCAACAAATCCATCCAACTCAACTATATCCCACCACAATGGAAAAAAGCTTTAATCATCCCTAAACTAAAACCTGGCAAAGACCCTTCAAACCCCTCCTCTTACCGCCCAATCTCCCTATTATCCACCATCTCAAAACTTCTTGAAAAACTAATCCTAAATTCTATCCTCCAATTCATCCCACAACAAAACTTCCAACACGGGTTCAAACCCAACCACTCCACCACTACTTACCAACATCATCCAACCTATAATAAACGGACTAAACCATAAGCCATATCACAAAACTATATTAATAGCAATTGACATAAACAAAGCCTTCGATACTGTCCCGAGACATAATCTTATCCATAAAATCCTCCAATCCAACATCACAACAAATACTAAGAAATGGCTATCCAACTTCCTATCAGGAAGAACCGCCCAAATACAACAAAACGGCCATAAATCACGTACCATCAACATAAAGAACGGAGTTCCCCAAGGAGCCATACTCTCCCCCACTCTATTTAACCTTTACACAGCAGACCTCCCACAACCACAAACAACTTTCACCCACATCACCTCATACGCCGACGACATAACTATAGCCACCACTCACAAAGACCTCACCACCGCAACATCACTCACTCAAGACTACCTAACTCAACTCCAAACTTGGCTAGTCGAAAACAGGATGACAGCATCCCCAAACAAATCCTCCATAACCCTTATAACAACAGACAAACACATATCCAACACCCACCCACAAGTCCTACTAAACAACACCCCCATACCCTTCAACAAAACCCCTAAGATCCTTGGCCTAACATTTGACACTCGCCTCACGTTCTCCAAGCACATTCAAAATACCACCTCAGCCGCAAACAGAAAACTCAACATCCTCAAAACAGTTGCCAACACAGACATACACAACAACATACAAACCTCAATTGCAATCTACAAACAATTTATACGCCCCACCATTAACTACGCCTCCCCTGTCTGGCACCCTCTGCTCTCCACAAAAACTTAAAGACACTCCAAAAAACGCAAAATAAAGCCCTTCGCACCATCACCGGCTGCACACGCACAACCCCTCAACAACACCTACACAACGAAACCAAGATACTACCCATAAGGAATCACCTCGAAATGATAGGCACCCAATTTTACGCAAAAACACGCCTACCCACACACCCATGTCACAATACTCTCCTCCAACCTACTCCACAAAGACTAACACAGCCTCCATCGTCTACCGGCGCCTTTTACAAACAGATCCTAAATCACATCCCCCCTCCTCCCCCCAATACCACAACAACCAAACATATACACACTCAACTAACACATTCATACATGATCAACAGACCTCCAAACAACATCCTTAACAGACCCCCCCCCCGAAATAAACCCCGACTTCAACAACCTCCCAAGACACTTACAAACCTCACTTGCAAGATTGAGATGCGGGCACCACCCAAACCTACAACATTACAAACACGAATTCAAAATAAACCAGGCAGCATCTCCCACCTGTACTAGATGCGGAATGGCCCCGGAGACCGTGAAACACTTTCTATTACGCTGTCCTTCCAACTCTCGCCCCAAAATCTTCTGGGGCATCACTTCTTTGAAGGATCTCTGGACGAGACCGACTGCGGCAGGAAGCTTCATTAGCGAAGTGTGGCCGCCTCAACATGGGGTGGTCAGGGGGTGAGAAGGTAAAAAAAAAAAAAAAAAGGTTATATATATATATATATATATATATATATTATATTATATATATATATATATATATATATATATATATATATATATTATATATTATATATATATATATATATATATATATATGATTTATTTTCAGGTAAGTGTTTGTGGAATATTTCACAGAATGTGGGGGCCAATGTTTTTTTTCTAGGTAAGAGTTCCTTTTTTCGGGAAGTTTATTATGTTTTATTTTATATTTTTTTAGGATTACAGACAAATTTAAGAATTAGTTTTTGACTTTGATATAGTTAAGTAATCTCCGTATAAGTTAATTTAGGGTTACAGAATAATAAATAGAAGAAGAAAAATAAGAGGAAGAAAATCGGATCGAATAAAGTGACTTATTTAGAGCAAGATATTTTCATTAAAAGAAAAAGGAAAATCAACTTTCAGTAACACTAATAATCTATCCTTTTCTTTTTCTATCTTTTTTCATCTTGAAAGTTGATTTGTTTCAAGTTGATCTTCGCTGTGTTAAAGGTTAGTATTTGTTTTTAATATATTATATATAATATATATTATATATATATATATATATATATATATATATATATATATATATATATATATATATATATATATATATATATATATATATATATATTTTTATATCTCCATCAAATATTTTTCTGAGCATCCTCGGAAACACTACCACCACAAATTACTATAAAAACATCTCCTTTACACAAGGTATAACTCTAAGTCTGGTAGGTCTATAAATAAAAGCACTACCTTGCTTGATCTTTACTACCAAACAACTACAAAGATACTGCCTTGATTTTTTTTTAAATGGGAATTACAAACACAAACAACATAAAATAAACAGAAAATTTAGTTAGTAATATTTCTTACCTAGGAGATAAATTACATTCATATGATTTAGAAGCATCAAGTTCTCTCCTAACTTCAATCCTCTGTTTATTCTTAAGTTTATTTGCATCAAAAAGAAGAATATCTTCATCAAAATCTTCATTGTAAATATAAAGCTCCATTTTTTCTCTTATTTTAAATGTTTCTGAAGCGAGTTTTGTCAATTCTTCCACAGAAACATTCCTCTCTACATCAACAACAGCCACTTTAGGACCCCATTTAAAAAGAACTCTGTCCATATATATATATATATATATATATATATATATATATATATATATATATATATATATATATATATATATATATATATATATATATATATATATATATATATATATATATATATATATATATATATATATATATATATATATATATATATATATATTATGTTCAGAAATATAAAATAAGAAAAGAACAAATATGAACAGTTAACAGCAAAACAAAAATTTCTTAGTAAGGAATCAAAAAATTCTCTTGAAAATAAAAAAAATAAAAATAAAAAACTCTGCGTAAACAAATATTTATTTTCAATCACAATACCTTAAGAAGTCGCTCAGAAATGGAATATATAATTACACATTCAGAGTAATTTAGAAACACTATAAGGTTATAGTGTGCTAGGAAAATGTCTGTCAAATATAGACCTACCCAAATTAAAGAATCACCAGAAGGTGAATGTTTTTAAGACATTAAGGATGAAGAAATAGAAAAGATTTGGAACCAATATAAAAAGCTGGTTATTTAAACTCAGAAATAAGTCAAATAACTTGATAATGTTATGATTTTAATCACACAACAATAAACAGAATAAAAATATTTCAAAATACCTTACGAATTTTTTAACACTTTCCATATTTGATTACAAACCTCTTTTTATTTTCAGAGTTAACAGGGTCACTCTCTCTGAACTCCAATTTATCCAAATTACGCAATGAAGAAACATCCTTGAGCAAAATCCATTCCCTAAAGTCCAACTCGAATCTGAAGATACTAAATCTATCGACATTGCTGGCAAGAGGTTCTCCTAAGTATTTTGCAGCAATTCTCTTTATATCTTGGAGTGAGTGTAATGAAGGATAAATCACTTTCAATATTTACAACAACAGCTCTTCCATTGCATTTAATAAGTATTCTGAAATTTAAGAATGTAAATTTTTAACCAAATATACTCGGAGGTATCTTGGGTTTCTACCTCTTACAATCATATTTCAATGGCAACATATTTACATTTTAGCTACTTCTATAACCACAATGATTGAATTTTTTATTAAATATAAAAGAAACAACTTTATAGTTAAAATTAAAGATAGGAATGTTATAAGTATTCTTATAAATTAATACAGAGACATACTTGATAGTTAAATCTTCTATAACTTTTTCACTTGAAGTTTTAGGTCTTTTATCTGGTGAAACATGTATTTTCTGAAAATGACAAAGAAACATCAACACATACGTTTAAAAGATATGAAAGATGTTATCAAAGAACATATCTAACAAATAGATGAAGTAGCCTAAAGACTATTCTCAAATTTAAGCTCAAAATAATATAAATCTAATCAATTCTTCTTATCCTCTTAAAGTTAAACCAAATAATACTACTAAGAAAAATTTACTTGTATACATTAAAAGGTAGTTAGTATACGGTATATATTTTTAACAGTACAGACAGTTGATATAAAAACAATAAGTTCTATACTTTCCTGTTAAAGCATACAGAACAGATTAATATATTAAGTAATACTTTGTAATATTTTAAAAATTAAAATATTTTTATCTATAATTTACAATCTATAATTTAATTTAATCTATAATTTAAACACAGTGACTTTCAAGAACATATTTAAAATAATAATAAAAATGTTCCTATAATTATTACAAGACAACACGCAACTAATTTACTGAAATAAATGAATATATTAACTGCAATTTAAAACAGATTCTAACCCCCACCCCCCTTCTTTTTATTTTTAAGTAAAACTTAAAGTAATTAATTTTCATATACTTTATTTCTCCATCTTTCCTAACATGTGACAACTAAATATATAGTTTATAAACTATATGAGGCACATCCAAAGTTTATCAAAGTATTTTCCTTGAGTGAGGCAATTTACAAATTCCAAATTATAGCTTAACAATATTCACCAGCAGAAAATATTGAAAGAAAGAGCGTAACATTTCTTTGTACAAATGAACTATAACCTTCAATATAGTTTCAACTTCAATTTTGTGACATTTTCAAAAGACTCTGAATTCCTGGGTCCCAAATGGTTCCTTTTTTTTTATTATTATTTTTGAAAAGAAATATCAATGGTTTTTACTCGTTTTCCTTGTAAACTATCGAAATTTTTCCAAATCTTTATAAACTAAACTAATAAACTTCTTATTTCCAGTAACATATTAAAACTTTCAATACATCTCCCTCATGTTCCAAACTTTTTGGCATAGGTGGGTTTCAATCCAAGCTCTGAAAAACTCGAGCTCAAAGTATTTTGTCTCAAACTTTAACTTTTCATACCAATTGATTTCAATTTATATGACCAAGAGACATGAAATTCTTCAATTTTACACACATATATCAGATGTGTAAAATAAAAAGTTTACAAATAATGCAAAACAAATATAAATTGTTCAAATATCGTAAAATTTATGTAAATTAAAAAATATGATTAATCTACAATAGAAGGGAACAAAAAAATTAAATTTAAAATAATATTTAAATGACTGGTTTGAAGGTTAAATTTTTGTTTCATGTTGTCCCAGAACCACATAATTGTTCATAAGAACAAATGCAACTTTACACTTTCACAAGTGTGGTTATAAGAAACTTACAAATATGAACAGGTATAATAGGTTATGTATCATACAAGCTGCTGGACAGATATTATATATGTGGAGAATTAAAGGTCAAAACAATTTTTATCATTACCATTTCAAAGAAATAAATATAACTTCTTATGTCATTTGAAAGAGTAAAGACAGTAGCCACTGTACCTCATATCAAGTATGAAAGAACAAAATAAAGTTAGAAATGAAATTACTGATTAAGAAGTACAAACCTGTTGAGTCTTATCTTTAAACTTCAAGTTAATAGGTTTACTTTCTGTACATTTATCTTCACTAAAGGACTTTTCCTCAAAATCAAACTCGAGTTCCAGTTCTTCCCCTTTAAAATCTTGGATTAAGAGAAAATCACTGTCAGGGTTAATACACGTCTGAAATATAAAGAAGGTTGCAAGAACCTTTTAAATGCTGACTTTAAATAAAGCATTCAAAATCTTTGTCAAAGTACTTTTAAGAATAAAGTACAATGTTTTAAAAAGTTTGCAATAAAAAAATTAACATTCCAAATAAATATACAGGTGTACCAGATCTTTTGGCATTTATAATTTAAGAGACATGTAATCCATTCAAATGGTTTTATCTTATATGAATGATACTTTTATAGTGTATAACTTCAAAATGAAATTATTTACCAATTCGGCTAGCAATCAGAGATATATCTAACATTTATAACCGAGGAAGACGTGATAGAAATTATAAAAAAAAAATTTAGAATCTACTTCAGAGTTATTTCTTAAAAGTTTCATAAATTAAATTCATTTCATATAATGATCAACAAATTGTACTAAATTTTACAAGAACAGTTATAAATAAATATTAAAATCTAACTCTCAAACCACAATTTTCCATCAAAAGTTTTTTCAAGGCCTAAGTTCTGATTTCAAATATATTTTAAGAACCTTTAACCAAAAAAATGTAAACATTATATAAACTAAGGATGTGTTCCATGAAATCTAGAGTGATGTCACTGTTAAACTAGATGCAGCAAAAATCTTTTTAAAAATCTTGATTTTCATGTAACATTTTGCTGTAGCACAGGGGCTCTCAATCTGAGGGAGGGACATCCCTGGGGAGGCATGAGAAATTCAAGGAAGGTATACTAAAATGTGAAAAAAAAAGACAAAACAAATTTGGGTCTAACGCTATAATTTCTCACAAAAGTCTTCAACTTTTAGACAAGCCCATTTCACTGTAATATATATATATATATATATATATATATATATATATATATATATATATATATATATATATATATATATATATATATATATATATATATATATATATATATATATATATATATATATATATAGTCAGTGTAGATGTGTGCGGGGGGAGGGGGGGCGTGACCTTATACAGTAGAATAAAAAGGGGTATGGACCACAAAAGACTGATAACCTCTGCTTTAGCAAATGCCAACTGATCTACTGTATATAAAAAAACGTATGTATAAATTAAAAAAACAAATTTAATCAAACTTTTAATTAGTTTATGAAATCATTCATCTTAAATAATACAATATAGTCCATAGGTAAGAATATAAGAAAATATATGTGTCAAATGAAGATTTTAAAAAAAAGACTTGACAGCAGCTATTATTAAATGCATTAGAATGTTAACAAAATGTTAACAAACAAGGCCTTGGTGACAGTGAAAATAAATTATTGAAATTTTTATCTTTCATTTTTAGAAGATAACACTTCAATTTTAAAATCTTCAAGACTTTTAAGGAATCTCGACCCTAAATAAGCAATATGTATGGAGACAAGTCAGGAGATAATACATTTTCAAAATGATAATAATAATATGAAACATTTATAATGATATAAGTTTCCAAGTATACTCTTATAGTGATTCAGCTAGATCCAGTACAACTAAGTAAAATATAAATAAAATGGATAAAAAAAAATAAAAATATAAAAAAATTGGAATTACTTTTTCATTTTTAAGGATAACAACAAATTAAAATATTAAGCCTTGAAATTGTCACTCACCTGTAATTTTTCAAATTCCGAAACATCCTTTAAGAAGTCTTCTGATAAAGAGAATGGCTCATCCTCTATCTTAACTTCAATTTCATTGTCCATATTAAACTTGACTTCATATCAATTATTATTATATACAACTTTTGACATACAAAATCTTAAATAAGATACCCTGAAATAATACAAAGATTTCTTAATACAATGATCAAACTGTCTAGCCAAAGAAGTTTAAAAAAATAAAAATAAAAAAAAAATAAAAAAATATGAGTATTAAATATGTGCAATATTCTGACAGCCTATTTTAACAAAGTGCCAAGCTAAAATCTTTGCAATCTCAAGAAAATGTTCTCAAATTTAAGTTTTTTGACCAAATTTGTAGAATTTAAATTAAAATAACAATGTTAATTATTATACCCAAATTTTATTTTATTTGATATTATAAAACCCAAATCTGTCCTAATGCATTATGAGCATCACAATGAAGCATCAAACCTATTTGAATAAAACGCATTATATTTTACCAATTTAGGTAATTTCATTGTTCATGTGAGCCACACTGAATAAAAACTATTTCTACTCTATTGTTCTTAAGATCGGAAGAGTTTTCTTCAATATAACAAAAGTTTTAAAAATATTATATACAGATATTACACTTCTCTGACTTTCAAGATATAGTTCAATATCAATTATCCTTTTTTTTTTTTTTTTAAATAATGTACCAAATAGTAGCAGCATTCTCAATATGATGCATAGGAACTTTTAACTATTTTTAAAAAATTTTTATATATCTTTTAAAAAAAATTATGGTAACAATTTAATTTAATTTTGGTATTTTAACTATATTGAAAATATAGACAAAATATACTTTAAAACTAAAATGCATTACACATAACGTACATAAGAACAGAAAAATTAAATAAAGTATACGAAAAAATAAATAAGGAAAATAAATTTAAAAGAAAAAAAAATTATTAACCAAATAAGAAAGCAACTGTCTTTTGCCTGTCTGTCATTCATTTTTTTTTCTTTAAGTATTTAGCTAGCAATGTGCTTTTTACCAGTTTTGTAGGGAAAATGAAAATAGTGAACTTAATGCAATGCTTAAAAAAATAAATTATATATATATATATATATATATATATATATATATATATATATATATATATATATATATATATATATATATATATATATATATATATATATATATATATATATATATATATATATATATATATATATGGGGGAGGAATTTTAAAGGGCTGGGGTCTCCCAAATTTGAGGTCAGGGTCGGGGCTCTGGCTGGGGTTGCCTAAAATTTGTAAAGAGGTCAAAAGCACTGAAATTTTAGGTTAAGAAAATTAGATATAAATTTAATTGAGGTTTACTTAATTATAAGGAAGGAGTAGAATAGTCAACATTCACTAAAATTAATGATTATATGCATTTTCTCTGAGGAAATTTCAGAAAATTACAGATTTTGTATAATAAAAGTTTAATTAAAAAAAGTACAAATATTTTTGAATTCTTTTTTTGCTGATTTACAAAAGTAATTCAAAAGGTTTACCTAGTTTGAAAAATGTAAGATTTAAAATTATCAATATAACCTGTATTAATACATATCATTGTTATTTTATAGCTATGTATCAAACTTGTATCATTTAGCTACATTATTTCAAAATTATTATTTTGTTTATACTTTCAGTCAATATGGCTAAAATTTCAGCTTCAGCAGTATGGGAGTACTTTACAATGTTTCAGGATAGGCTCGAAATAGCTAAATGTAACATTTGCAGTCAGAGAAATTAGAAGAGGATCTCTGGGTGCCCCAAGTAAAAAATTTTCAACCAAATCTTTATGGGGCATCTAAAATCAAAACACAAAGATGAACATTCACTAGCAGAAAAGGATCAAAAGAAACAGAAAATGAAAAGAAAATATTGAAAAAACAAGAGAAAAATCTTAATTTTATTATATTTTGTTTGATTTAATCCACAATTAATAAGTATAATTTGCCATTTTAACCTCGGCAGGCAAACCAATTTTCCCTGATTTTTGGCCGGGGCCCCGTTGGTTCATACTCACCACTCACACAAATTATGGTTCTTTATAGTAGGCCCCTTCCCAAGGATACTATCACTTCTTCAAGGAACCCACTTATGTTTATATAGGCACTATATTACTTATCATTAATAAAAACAAAATATAAAAACTATAAAATAGTCTAAAAATACAAAATAAATAAAATATAAACTAAAAATATATACACTTATTTTTTATTAGAAGTGATTCTAAAAATTACACTAATTATTATCATTAGTAAAACTAAAAATACAAAATGCTAAAAATATAAAATAAAATATAACAAAAATATAACTAAAAAAAATAAAGTAAAATATAAAACAAAAATATAAAAAATTAAATAGAAACTAGAAATATACACTTAAATTTAAAAATATTTCCACTTCACAATAAAAAAAATAAACTAATAATTTCACTAATTATTAACACTAAAAGTAGAAAAATAAAAAATAATTTAAATTGGTTAAAAATATAAATAAAATATAAAATATGAACTTAAAATATATATTTGTTTTGATTATAAATAAAGAATAATACTATATATAATCACTATAATTTCAATATGATTTTTTTTTCCTAAAGAGAAATCAATAAAATGTATATATATACTGTATAGTATTATATAAAGAAATTGTTATTTTTTTTTTTTTTTTAAAGATTTAATTCTGAAATGTAGCTCCTCCTATGGTGTAATTTATTTAATTATCTTTCATTTTCATTTTCTTTTATCATATATATATATATATATATATATATATATATATATATATATATATATATATATATATATATATATATATATATATATATATATATATATAAAATATCATTAAGCGTAATCACACCCACAAACACACAAAACACCATTAAAACTGTCAAAAACTCTCCTGCAACAGGACCAGACAATATATCAAATATCCACCTAAAACACCTATCCAACCACACAATTACATACATAACCACCATCTTCAACAAATCCATCCAACTCAACTATATCCCTCCCAATGGAAAAAAGCATTAATCATCCTTAAACTAAAACCTGGCAAAGACCCTTCAAACCCCTCCTCTTACCGCCCAATCTCCCTCTTATCCACCATCTCAAAACTTCTTGAAAAACTAATCCTAAATTCTGTCCTCCAATTCATCCCACAACAAAACTTCCAACACGGTTTCAAACCCAACCACTCCATCACCACAGCTCTTACCAACATCATCCAACCTACAATAAACGGACTAAACCATAAGCCATACCACAAAACTATATTAATAGCAATTGACATAAACAAAGCCTTCGATACTGTCCCGAGACACAATCTAATCCATAAAATCCTCCAATCCAACATCCCAACAAATATTAAGAAATGGCTAGCTGACTTCCTATCAGGAAGAACCGCCCAAATACAACAAAACGGCCAATAATCGTGTACCATTAACATAAGGAACGGAGTTCCCCAAGGAGCCATACTCTCCCCCACACTATTCAACCTATACACAGCAGACCTCCCGCAACCCCAAACAACTTTCACCCTCGCATAACTTCATACGCTGACGACATAACTATTGCCACCACTCACAAAAACCTCGCTAACGCAACATCAATCACACAAGACTACCTAACACAAATCCAAACTTGGCTGGTAGAAAACCGGATGACGGCATCCCCCAAACAAATCCTCCATAACCCTCATAACAACAGACAAACACATATCCAACACCTACCCACAAGTCCTACTAAACAACACCCCCATACCCTTCAACAAAACCCCAAAGATTCTCGGCCTAACATTTGACACACACCTCACTTTCTCCAAGCACATCCAAAATACCACCTCATCCGCAAACAGAAAACTCAACATCCTCAAAACAGTGGCCAACACTAACATACACAGCAACATACAAACCTCAATTGCCATCTACAAACAATTTAAACGCCCCACCATCAACTATGCCTCCCCTGTCTGGCACCCTCTGCTCTCCGACCAAAACTTAACGACACTCCAAAAAACGCAAAATAAAGCCCTTTGCACCATCACCGGCTGCACACCCACAACCCCTCGACAACACCTACATAACGAAACCAAGATACTACCTATAAAGAACCATCTCTAAATGATAGGCACTCAATTTTACGCTAAAACCCGTCTACCCACACACCCATGTCACAATACTCTCCTCCAACCTACCATACACACACTAAAACAACCTCCATCATCCACCAGTACCTTTTAAAAACAAATCGTAAATCACATCCCCCCCTCCCCCCAATACCACAACAACCAAACATATACACACTCAACTAACACATTCATACCTGATCAACGGACCTCCAAACAACATCCTTAACAGACCCCCTCCCGAAATAAACCCCGACTTCAACAACCTCCCAAGACACTTACAAATCTCACTAGCAAAATTAAGATGCGGGCACCACCCAAACTTAACAATTACAAACACAAATTCAAAATAAACCAGGCAACATCTCCCACCTGTACTAGATGCGGAATGGCCC